>JAQGBB010001121.1:0-14641 GCA_034691745.1 Prismatolaimus dolichurus
GTGGTATTTTATGGAGAAAAATTTTTTATTAAATAAATAAAATTGTGGAATAATTTTCCAAATGGTCCGAAAATATTTTTATGAAAAAATAGAAAACTAAGTTGTTTTGAGGAAAAATCTCCCACCCGTACTGTAATATCCACTGTTTTTTTCTATTTTCTTCCTTGGTGTTAATGCTGTGTATGCCTATAGTTTCCAGTGGATATCCCCACATTTCATGAGTACAATTCCTGTTCATTCCATTCCAGCGTTACAACGACGCCTTAATGTCAAAGTTCAGCCTCTACTTCAGTGACATCCTCACCCGGCATTCCTCACCAGCCGAAATGAAGACACAACTTGCCCGTACCTCCATCAATTTCTCCGCTAAAATCTCCGCCTTTCAAGCAAGTCTTCACTTTCCTTTCGAGATATAAATACAATGCAATGTGAAATGAACGAAGACCCTCCTTTTTAGCGACGTCTCGACGCACTCAGCGTCTGCGTCATCGCAAACGCACTTGAGATGAGTAACACTTTCCGCGGTATCGGTTACCAATTCCCAACCAAGAACACACTGCAGGACTACGGTGGAGGGCTCAAAGGTCTCGAGAATTACCCCATAATTTTCGCATCACCTTCGGAGAAGAACGCGCAACTCCTTCCGAGTATTGTGATGCTTATCAATAAGTACGGACTGAGTCTTGATGCTCCCGATCGTATAGCTTACGACTATGATGCGGCGAAACAGTGGTCGTACTTTCTGGTCGTTGTTGAGACTTGTGTCTATGTCGCGGTGGTGTGTCATTCGAAGAAGGCGGAAAGGGACTCGTCGATTTGCTCGTTCATTGGGGATATTTGTGCGGAGTTGAGGTGCTCGAAGGTGTTTGCGGGGTTGAAGAGTGTTGCGAGATAGTATTTTGTTGTTTTATTTTTTACTCTTTGTTTATGTGTAAACCGCTGATGTTATGGGTTTTGTTGCTGTACTGTGTGTGCTTTGCTCAGTGTTGGGCTGGAGATATTAGTCAACGAATTCGGTGTGGATTTGACCTCGATTCTCATCCCTCTTTTGGCATACAATACATTACGTACTGTACATATATGCACATTGTTTGACGACATTTCTTTCTACGTATTATGTTTACGTTGGTCTTGACCCTTTGTGCAGACGGCGTTAGAACGGATTTGTCGAACAAGCTTTGCAGTAACGGCATCGCACCGTGCAGCCATTGATGCAGGTTCAATCTAGGGGGATAAGGCGGCCAGCGGCTGATCTATCAGGGTTCCCACCATCCCTTAAAAGTCTTGGAATTATTCGGACCGGAACCCCAAGTGTGAAAAATCGGATAAAAATAATCCGAAATTGTTCAGTAGAAGCGTTTTCATTCGCATTTTTACGTGAAAATGAAAATTTTCGCTGTGATTTGTAATGTATTTAGAGATAACATACCATATTTTCGCCTTGATTGGTTACAATTTTGACCTTGATAAACTTGGGCTTGCTGTATGTATGTAATATGGTCCTAAAATTTTGAAAAAGGTCGTAAAAGATCTTAAAATTGAAGACTAATTTTTGGTGGTAACCCTGTCTATTTTGGATTTTTTATCAACTAGCACGTTGTACCAACAAGAAGCTAGCTGACCAGAAGCGAAACAGCATTCGGTCATTGACGCTCTCCGTTTAGACAAGGACATAAAATATACGCCGTTCTTTAGTTTGGTTATCCAAATCAGCGGTGTGGGTGGCTGCACACGATGTATACATGCGTGGGAAATTAGCATATGTTTATAATTAACTGAAAGTTTTCAATTACGGGCTTTTATTCACATATAAAGAAAGGCACAGCCAGTAGCTTGCCGGTTAGACATATCTATCCATTTGCGACGAAAGCATTTTTCGACAAGTGCTCTTAGATGGAATTGGTGTTTTGCTTGCGAGTACATATATTGCAAGCTACATAGGCAAGCGACCGTTCCAAACGATCGTCTACAAAATGGCCAGGTAGGGCAACGAGAGCTCTCTAATTGACTGCGTATCCGATTCGCGCGTTTCGCAAACCAGACAAACAAGCCCGACATGGCTCCGAGTAGAGTTCATTAGCTGTCCACTAATGATACGGAGCACGTAATCGTGAAACTAGCTATTTGCTAGCTAAATGATTGTTTGCTTCGACAAATGGAATTTACCTTTGCTGTTCGTCGAAAAAGTTCCCACGCACATGCGAGCTGCCGCGTAGAAAACATATAATTGTCGATTTTCGTCCTCATAATTAGTTCTTTCCTCGGCTGCTGCGAATGCTTCTGACCACTAATTGCAAAATCGGCCTTGCGTGCGCTATCTGCAAGCTTGCACGTCCGAACTGAACGCTAGTGTTTTCACCAAGAAGGATTACGGTAGTCAAAGATGGCATCGTTTTCGATCGAATCGTTGCTCGCCGAGAAAACGAATGTCGGCGATGATGTCGAAAACGATCGCGATTCATCAAGAAGTGGTGCCGACGATTCGAAACTAACCTCGCAGAGTACGGAGAGCGACAACTGCTCATCGACTCTCTCCGCGTCAAAAGACGATACTGATGAAGGCGCATCACATGCAGCGCAATCAAACGCGGCTGCTGCCGCTGCTGCGGCGATCGCGTTTGGCTGGAACCCTACGGCGTCGGGCATGTTTCATCCCTTTGCTGCAGCACTACAACAGTTACCGGGCAACTCACAGGCTACGCCCGCATCGATGAGTGAGCTGCAGCTCTTGCTCGGACTCGGAGGTATTGCGAGTGCTCTTGGCTTGACCTCCACACCTTCCCTGACCCTCTAACGCTTTACATATTCCGTAGAATGGACGTTCTGTCATCGCAGATACTGTCTAGAGGCCATACATTTATGACGTCATTTAAAAATTCGAATTTTCGGTCCCTCTCTCCCAACATCACGGGTTTTTGGATACTTATAACACATAAAATCACTTTCGGCCGGACCCTTCCCCTCAAACCGTGACGTCATAAATGCATGGCCCCCTATTTCGAAACCGAACTGTTGAATTCTTCTAGGACCAAAACCGACCTATCGAAGAACGAGAAAAAGTGGGGTTGATCGAAAGCCACGCCAGGCGTACTCGTCAAAGCAGCTTGAAAAGCTTGAATCCGAATTCAAAGTAATTAACGGTACCACCAGAAGACCTGGATTTGTCGCCACGCGGACTTGATGACCTCTGGCTTATAGAAAGACAAATATCTGAGCGTGAATAAGCGGCAAGAGCTGTCACAAGCACTGAATCTGACGGAAACGCAAGTGAAAACGTGGTTTCAGAACAGACGGTAACGAGCGAATGTTAAAAACGTAGAATGCTTTAATTACGTCGAAAAAAGCAAATACCACTCGTTTTAACCAAGGACAAAGTGGAAGAAGCAAATGGCAGCCACTCTGCGTCTCGCTTATCGACAAGGTTGCTTTCCAACGCCGGCACCAGGCAGTCTAACAGCTTCGCTACAGATGTCGTCAATGATGCCACAATATTTCTGGACTACACCATCGTCGGCTGCAAATACATTCTTGACATCGTCGATGATGCAAATGTCGCCGACGCAAGGAGCGGCCACGACGAGTGCCGCGTCGTCTGTTTAGAAGTATCGCTCACCCACTTGCGCTTCGTATCGAAACTGATCTATCTACCTACTACTGTATGCATGACGAACAATGTATAGGCTGTCGTTATAAAATTAGACGCTATGAAGGACATAACTAATCAACCTTAATGACAAAGAAGTCAACATATCTTGTGCTTGCTCTAGTAAATGGACGTTTCCTAATGGACATATAATAACAAATGCATGCAGTCACACTACCAAAGAGAACGAGAGACGACAGTGAACAAATGGCTTTGTCAAGGTTCCCTAATAGGCAGAAGAGCCTGACCAGCCAGCATTTCTGCTTGGAGCAGGGTGTTACAACTTCAATTTTTCCAAACGTCATTTATGGCTTCTCCGCTGCGTGATGTTAGTTTTATGTTAGCTTTATCGCATGGCGGAAACGCGGGCGAGACCTCATTGGTCACTCTACAGCCCAAGCCGCCCTTCTGGCGCGGCCAATTTTTCTCTGAATGATCCAACAGAGCTCAGTCGCACCGATGAACGAACTATAGCTTACATTTCATTTTGCCCATACGCACGTTCTTTGTACGATCGGCGCCGGCGAAGCCCGAGGCAACTGCACCAATGGCGACATCAAATCGAAGCAGTCTTTTAATCAGTTCATTGTGCAAAAAGTCACAAAGTCCGCCGGAAATGCCGGCCGCCGCAAGTTTGTGCACGAGCTTCTCATACGAGACGGAGTGCAACGCCTTGCGAAAGTCAAAATGACGATGTCCGTCGACACTACGGCACCCACTGTCGACCAATCGTTGAGGCACTCTAGCAGATCGAGTGGAGACACAAAGCCGTGTTGAGCCAGCGTGAGAAGCGAGTTTGCAATCAAATAATGCGTAGTAGCCGTATGAATAACGCTACTCAGCACTTGGCAGCAAACGCACGCGAGCGACAGGACGATAGTTGAACGAATCGAATCAATTGCCTGTTCCGATCGATCTTGACGGACAGTTCTATCATGCACATACTGTCCGATCATCCGAGACTCCACGCGTCTGAACTGGCGCCTGCCTGCTTGAGCGATTGAAACAACCAAAATTTTCATCAATCAACGCTCTATGCTGTCACACGGTCAACTCCTTGCTCCTCTACACCCGCACAATCAGACAGTTCGCACTCGCGATTTATTGGCAGAATGCAGCACAAGAACCACTGCAATTCACAGAACTCATCGCTGCACAACTATTATAATAAAATGCACCGTTTAATCTTTGCTGTCTGCAGCAGCGATAGTCAGCCAGAGAGTGCAACATCAGCGAGGGTTGCAACATCGACCGTTGTTACGTCCTGACCTGCGACCCCGGCGTTCGTTTTCTAAGCACCGCCTTCCCGGACTGAAGCGACGTGAGTGGAACCCGTACAAGTTGCTCATCGCTCGACCGTTTCACCCGAATCTGCAAGTTCAATGCAAGACAACGCTGCACATTTAATAAAGCACAAAATGTGCTCCATCAGCGACCAATTACATAACAAATCGGCAAAGTCGAAAAGGCATCCTGCCGTTTCACAAAAAACACCAGCACATAAGTTTTTGAAGCAAGAGAGAAAAGGAGGCCACAATGTCGCCGTACTGCGTTTTTCCTCTCTCTTTTGTAAAAAAAATCGAAACGAAAATTTTTTTCGGGGGGGCTTCGCCCCCCCCCCCGCCCCGAACCCCCACCATTGGCAAGTTGACACATACCACTGGCAAGTTGGTACATACCATTGGCAAGTTGGTGCCTGTCATAGGCAAGTTGCTCACAACGTCGGCTAACTTGTCGGCTGGGGGATTTTTTAAGTATGACCAGTATGGCATCCTTTTTTCACGCTCGCTTATGGCAGGATGCAACAAAGTGTGCACGCGCGTATGGACTTACCTCGCGGGCACTAATGCTCTGAATAACGCCCGAAATTTCTCCAACCTCTTCCGTCACGAGATGCACAGCGACGCCTCGACCGAACCTATAAAAAGGATGAAACTTCACTCGAATGAAGCAGTAATGTACAGTACGTACCAGCGACCCGCACAGTAGAGACGACTGTTTTCGACATAAACGGCATCGTCGTTCGAGGCACTACCACCGCCGCGGTCTCGACCACCACTACGGTTGCTCGCCGCGTACGATGGAGATTGGTAACCTTTGCCACGCGACGGCCCTGCACCACTGCTCGAGTCGCCGTCGGGGGTCGAACCAGGGTACTTTGGCGAAAGTTTCCGCGAGGCGTACGCGGTTTCGTCCATCTCGGCCGCGTCAAAGCCATTGTGTGCAGGAATCACCTTGCTGGGTGTACCGCTGGCTGTAGGTGGTAGTGCATGATGATTTGACGACAAGGTGGAGCTGCCATTTGAGCCTTTGAGCGGAATGTTTAATGCAAGGAGATCGTCGTCGATGTCTGCTTCATCGAGTCGAAATGTCATGGCGCTGTTCGATGATGATTTTGTCTGACTGCGTTTCTCTTGATTTGGTGCTGGTTCGTTCGCACGACGATTTCGGAGCTTGCGTGTTGTCATCGGCTTCAGTTCGGAGAAATCTGGGGGCATCGGGATGAGAAAGGTAGCTTGTAAAATACTGGACGTACAGCTGCACTTGCAGTTTTTGTTAATTTCTTTCATCGCACCTTTCTCGCCTCCGGAGAGATCGATTATTTGATACTCGTGCTCAATCTGCCGTCGCTTGTCCTCTAGCTCGGCGATAAGCGATTCTTTGATCTCTACTTTGCGTTCCTACAGACGTAGTTTACTCATAAACAACAGCTCAGGTACAGTAGGTTGGCGTACATATGAAACAAACTTGAAATTCTTTCTCCAAGATTGCCATGTCGTTCGCATAGTCACGTCTAACACGGTCGATCTGGAATTGAAACAACGAATATGCTTAAGTTTTGTGTATTTATTTGCTACTTGACATGATCGCAGTAATATGCATTATCTAATCTAAGAAACAGATATACAGTAATAATTTTTTAGTTACGCAGAGCCAGAGATATGTAGAAATGACGATACCTCCAACTTTTTGCAGATGCTGTTAAACATCAGCTGATCTTCGTATTGTTTCTCCAGACGTTGCAAGCCGCGATTATAGTCCGGTAGCGTTCCTAGAACAAATCAATCAATAACCACGACACTGACAGTACACGCCTGCGCATGGCGGATAATGAAAACCTTGTTTCAAGCTTTCGAGTTGTTCTTTCAGCTGCTCAATCTTTTCTGTGAACATTTTTTGAAGTTTGAACGTATAAAGCGAAGAAATAGTGTGCAGACAAATGCACAGCAAGAGAAGAATTCGAAAACAGCAGACAGAACCTGCTCACAGGCTTACAGGGACGACCAGTCGACCACGCTTCCCTCTCGGAATTTCAGTCGCAAATCAACTTGTCAAAAAGCAGACCGCGAGTTTCTTCATCAAATATTCAAATGGCAGGTTGTAACACACAAGATGCCGTGATTTTAATTATAAATCTAACCGCAACTGCTTTTGCATTGCTATAAGTGGCTATGATCAGCAGATGGCAACCACCGTTCCACGAGGGGAAAGCACACGATGTTCGTCGAAGTGCACTTCGTTTACCTAACACAAGCCAAGGAATGCTCGTAGCGTTGTCATAAACAGTACCTAATTTTTTAGCAAAGTAGATATACTGAACTCACCCTTTCCCAGAATTTCTGAGATCAACTTTTTCTAATTTCTAGCTACTCTGCCACTAATTTCGATCTAATCCCACAGCGGCTTTAACCGATCAGAGCATGTTTCGTTTGCACGACTGCAATGCTAACACTACCGCAAAGTTCCACTATAAGCAACTCTTGGCTACTGTGAGCAAACACGCGATAACCAACGCTTTCCGTATGTGAAAACTTTATTGGCAGCTTTGCTAAAAGGTACAGACGACGACGAGAAGACAACCACAATACCTTTTGCACGTAAAGCATTGCACCACTCTACTTGCACAATGTCCCCCACTAGTTTAATCTTTGGTATCAACCCATGCCACGCATAGCCTACGTGTAAGCTTATACAACAGTCAAGTGCATTACTGTCGCATCCACATAAAATAATCCACATATGCATGCAATAGCATAACAAAAGTGCTGAAGTGCACTGAATCGCATTGCACAAGACTGCAAGTGAATCCTTACAATACCGTCAACTATAGATCCTTCCATCCTCCATCCACGTCAGTCTGTACTTCCCACAAGACGACCATTCGCAGTTTTCGCATTCAATGGCGCTCAATGCTCACAAACTCATGCCGATCCTTCTGATTGTACCTGTAAGCAACGCACAATTCAAATCAATCCCTATCGACGCCCAGTATACACTACTTTGCTCACACCGCACTTACTGATAATCGAAAAAGAGTTCCTCTCCCGGAACGATGTCTCGCTTCGCGAATATCCTACAATTCAACAGCGACATTCAATAATACGACTTCACTTCAACGTCCATTAAATAGTTACGAATGGATAAACCACACGTCAATACAAGTAGAATATCTAGAAAACCTAACAAACACACACACAGACAGACACACCCGATTCGATGATCGCCATTGACAAGCTGAAATAAAGAAAGTCGATAAAAACAATCTTCCGCCTTATCGAAGAACTGCCCTCCAAAGAAACAGCTCCCACACTGTATATCATACCCACCCGTATACTCGCTTGACAATTCGGTTGCTTGCTCGAGTGATTTGCAAAGCGAATCTTATTCCCCTTACGCGTTGCATCAACAGCATACTCTGTATCATAAAGCAAAATAAACCCACTATACTATCCCAAAAGAGTTCTCTTACGTTGATTAAGATTGAAAAGAAAGCTACTCTTGCGATAATCATAAAGTTTCCCCCGCAAATCAGCCTGTTCATGAGTGATTGCCTAAAATTCAGTATAAAAGAGGTATAAAGAGTGTTACTAAACTTCATCACTCAAAACATACCTCGCCACAATATTCAGAAACGAGTTCTCCCTTTTTAATCTCTATAAAATTCCGCACATCGTACAGTACGTAGTTGCAGTTGTACATCCTGTCTTACGATGTTTTGCAAACACACCGTAACCCGCGACATCCGAGATGCCCAGTAGGAGATGCTGTAAACGATACAGACATGTTAGTGCCAGTATGAATAATATAGAGTGAATGGAAAGAAAAAAGCAGAAGAAAACTTGCTTTGTTTATCCCGCGTTGCAGCGAACAGTTCTTGCATGTTGGTTCCTTAAAGTTCTTAAACTCGCCTGCAACGAAGCAGAGATAGAAAACTTAGTTTTAAGTAAGTTTTTCTACTCTGATCCAAGCGAAATTGTCCCCCTCGCTTTCCCCACCTCACTGCCACTTATACAGTTAAGCAGTCGTAGAAACCGTGTATGATAAAGTACAAATATTCCAAAAAATAGAAAACACCCACCAGCACCACAACTCATGCACTTGTCCGGATCGCATTCGCGCGAAGCAAGATAACACGCGCATTGTCGTTTGTCGCAAGCTCCTTTACATTGGCAACCAGGAAAGTTATTTGCGCCTAGAAAAACGAGTACTAAAGCGTAAAACATCCAGTTTAAAAAAATTAATGAAACCCAACATTGTACACATACACGAAAAAGGGCAAGAACAAAACTTCTCGCACGAACTCCCGCGTTGAATACAACCGCAATTCTCTCCAGTACACTGGCCTTTATGATCACACGGTGAGTACCTAAAACCCCATGAAAATAAAACTTCACTCTCACACTTTAATCACTTTCATACTCAGGTTCCAAATGTTCAACATCGCTACCCCCCGCCGCTACAACCGGTGCATCACTGCCTCCAATTCTTGCCGACTTCGACGAACCACTTTTAGAAGCATGACCAGACGCTTCATCAGCAGCTTTTGTTCTCTGGAGTTTCGCTCTGTTCCAATATCCGGCCCAGCGGCTAAGCGAAAAAGAACAACAGAAAAAAACTTTAGAAACAAAGAACAAAAAATTAAAAGAAAACTAGGGTCTAATAAACGGCAATATTTTTAAACAAGTGAGCTGCACTGTTACAAAACATTTGTTCTCGTTATCCAAAACCGAACCGACATGTCCTTTTTAAGCAGGGGGATTTTCCGACCGGTACAGTACAAAGCACATACCGATAATGCTTTGTGTAAGGCACCGGCGTGTCAGTCGCCGACTGCTCATCTGCGCCGTCTTCAGGCTCACTCTCTGTATCAACATTCTCCTTCCAGCGACCGGACAACCAGTACGAAAATACCTGCAAGCGCGAAATATTTCGTCGACCGCAACGACAAAGTTGTTGCAATTTGCACGGTGATTACAATTAAACTATCATTATTCGTCGCATAACTTCACGCTCGTGTCATCTCATATCAACGACGCAAGCATGCCAACATTAAGATACACTATTTGAGAAAAACCGGCTATCGGTTGGACAAGTTGAAAGTGCATTTTTTGGCTGTCAGCAGGTTTTCGAGCTCCTGATCGAGGCGCATCCGACAGCGTTTTCCGTTAGTCGCTCCGACGTCTGGTTCGCGAGTTGTGGGCAGTCAAAGTCAGGCCGAAAATACACGTAAAGATAGGAAAAACCCAGGTTCTCATCAACTGACAATTTTCTACCCCACCCCACGGGAAGGGGGTAATCCGCGCACGAATTTACTGAATTGCTAAACTATACGCATTTGCGGATTTTTTGGGCAAAGTTCGAGAAAGATTAGTGACACTTCAGGTCACCGCTCGGGCCGTGGAAGCTGAAATTGGTCGAGTTTTGGGTTTAAATATTTCCGAAAATTTTTTCGCGAAAATGACTGCATTTGATGTATAAAAACATGAATTAGACGAAAAAATGCATTTTCATTTCCTTTAATAATTCGGAATTTGCAGGTAAGGGAGAACCCTACCATAAAAATGAAAACGTGTTTTTTCGTCAAATTCATGTTCTTTGTATCAAAGGCAGTCATTTTCGCGAATTTCTTTCGGAAACATTTTAACCCCAAACTCGACCAATTTCAGCTTCCACAACCCGAGCGGCGACCTGAGGTGTCGCAAATCTTTCTCGAACTTTGTCCAAAAATCTGCAACTGCATATAGTTTACAATTTCAGTAAATTCGAGCGCGGATTCCGCCTGTAGCGTGGAGTAGAAAATAGTCAGTTAATGAAAACCAAAATTTTTCCTATCTTTCCGTGTATTTTCAGCCCAACTTCCGCCCACAACTCCGGCGCGATCAACAGAAAACTGTTGAATGCACCTCAAATGAATTCGAAACCCCGAGATCCAACCATGCACTTTTTCACCATCCATCAACCCTATCCGAACAATCGCTTTCCCAAAGTGACCTCAATTCCAAACCCACCTGCGCGCAGTTCTTCGTCATAACAAACTTGGCAATCTTGCAAAAATCATCTTTATGAATCGGAAAGAATACATCAAAAATCGACGCTTCTGCTCCCGTCCAGACACCAGCTTCATCAAGAAACAAAACTTTCTCATTTCCACACGTTGTCGAACTAACAACCGATCTACGAAGCCGTTTCCTTTCAGGCCAAGCTGTACTCTTGCTCTCCATCGATCGTGTCGACTGCGTAGTCTGAGATTTCAAATATCCTTTCAACAAGATCAGCTGATGATGCAAAGATAGAGGAGAAATTACGGTCAAATAGCATCCAGATGAGCACGGTGTCTTCGTTGGAAAATTCGAAACAACTTCGTCTACTGTTAACTGTGGATTTCGCAGTCGCGATTTGGTCTGCTTCGATTTCGCTGCAAATAGACACCAGATTTAACTCAATCTATAGGCTATCTATCCGCCATGTTACGGTACGAAGTTAGTAAACGGGGTTCAGGGGCGCCCATATGACTTTTGGTTTGGGGGGGGGGAGCGGGCCCCCGTACGGGCGCCCCTGGGGTTCGCAATATTTCCAGATAGCATTGCGAATTTAAACAATAACTTCTGCCTATGAACGAAGGTTGGAAATAGCCTCTCGTACATCTTCACAGCAGCAGAGAAAAAATACGCAAAAATAGAACACTACGTAATGTTCGAAAACACGATGCACTTACAATGAAGAAAACAATCATATCGATAGCAACGACGACAGAAAAGAACCCTGAACGAATGGAGACTGTTTTCGCGACTTGTCGCAATCGCACTCGAACTATCAATGTCTGGATTACACTCTGTCATTGCGATCTGTTCGTCATATCTACAACAAGATGCAACGCAGATAGGGAACAAGTATGCCAATTGTCTGGACACAAATTGTGCCTACACATCTGCAAAAATCACCGCACGCGCGTACAATACGTGTAAACTGTATGAGACGTTCCAAATTACAAAAGGATATTTACAGCGAATTTCAGCGAATAATCGGGGGGGGGGGAGGGCAAAAATTAGAACAAAAAGAAAAACCTTCCGAATGGACTGTCAAGCTGTGATCCTCACATTAATGCCCCAAGAAAATGCCCGTCATCACAACAGACGCCAGCTAGTTTCCAATTGCCACATGCATACCTCTCTTTCAACTTGTCCGGACTCTCAGCCGTCGGAAAAGCTTTTTTCAAAGCCTTAAAGACGATCGAAGGTGGAGATTCTCGTACAGTTTGTACCAATGGCGTTCGTCTGCTTGCTTGCACGTCAGTCTCCATCCACGCGATGCGCACTGGAGAAAAATACAACCGTAAGAGAACTCGAACAAGTACGAGAAGATCGTAAAACTTGCGTAACATCTTGGGTTCCTTGCTTCTTTGCTTGTTTGACCACTTAGCACATCTGCCAGCCAAGCAACGTAACGGCGGAACCACCCCTCGCCAATTGTACTTCTACTCTACCTAAGCACTGCTTAGTAAGCAGGACATACAGTACATAGTATACTTGAGTAACACCTGTTACTGTGCATACCTAACTTCATGAAAACTTTGTCATCGAGTACACGCTTATCGTTGTCACCAACACCATGCAATTGGGCATCATAAGTGTTCACAATCTCTTCAATCACTTCGTTCGCCTCATCGCCGAGGTAGGGTAAATTAGAAAGTTCACGCTCTTCAGCTACCTGAAAATTACATCATTGATTTCTATTTCACGTTGTGCAAAAACCTATTAAGCCGCACGGCATATGGTGTGAAACTACAAACATCGCATGGCTACGCACTTTTAAGTGACTGAACTAGGAGCGTCGCTGTATAATTTACCAGCAGATTATTGCATGTGAACGGTGTATACGAAGACATTTCAGGTAGTGCTGGCACGTCACTCAATAGACGGATGGGAACACGCTGGGTGGAGTCGTCGGTGAGATTTCGAACAGTGCAGTATGTTGCACTTCGCAAAGGTGGATCCTTGTTAAGCGAAACCGATGAAAGCGCAGGCATCCTTGTACGACGCAATAGGTTATCCTTGTCAAGTTTCTCGAAGTTGGAACACAAGGCCTTGAGAAAATGAAAAATGACATTTTTGACCATAGGCAGTAAAAGCTGATCGTATACAGTATGCTGCTGCCTCTGCTTGTGCGCACACACAAAGCCTAATTCAGCACGCGGCTTGGTGCTCACCTCCCTCGCTAACGAACTAGGCAATGCCGACGTCTGAATACGGTTATGTTCTTCTTTGAGCCTTTTCACAAGTTTCACTAGCATCAGTTCTTCTTCTTCCTCCGCCTTCGGCATCTTCTTCAGTAACGAACAAAGAACTGTTTGCTGGCTTGTAATAAAAACGAGCTGAAAACGAGAAACGCTGCAAAACCGCAATATACTGAGGTACACATTTTTGTGAACAAGGATTTTTATCTGCAGCCAAAATCTGAACCAATAAGATACGAGGGTTAGCTCATAGATGGTGTCCTATCCTTATCATATAAGGGTCACCACATCGTATCTCTCTATGTGTGATATGGCATCAAATAGTACGTATTCTGGGCTATAAACGGCTCTGTTAGCACAACGTCAGAACGCATAAATTGACGTCCAAAATGGCTTTTCCTTAACGGATTTTTTGGTTGCAGATAAAAAATTCTTGGTTGGATAACTCTAATTCTTTGTAATTATAACGGAATGACAATCGGACAGTGTCCCTAAAGGACACAAATATGCACTGCGACCCCAACTAGTCTCTAAACTAAATAGGGTAACGTCCCGAAGTTCGGTCGGTCCCCAAGTTTTTTAAACGCGGGCAAAAACCATGGATTTGTTGCTTCAGGTCCCATTGGTTAGAACAGCGGCCGGCACCTCCTTTGTTTCAAAGTCCCAGAGCGTTTTCCGCTTTATAGCGCCATGCTGAGAAGTGTGAGCGCTGCATAATGCAACTTTAGTTGCAATGCGCCAAAATCTACTATTTAATAGGGCTACTAATAGCCTTGTGCTGGTCACCATAACAGCTTTCAGAGTGCTTACTCATTTAGTTTTTATGCAGAAATGAAATTTTCTAGAATAAACACTATCCAGTTCTTTTGTTTAGCCGATGGATTACAGGTAGTTTACAAAGCCCGTCGCGGTCAAGCACGAAAACAATGCTAATTGAGGTCTGACATTACGGCGACCAACATTTGAGACCAAAATTGGAAAATTTTTAGAAGTTGTATGTAAAATTTACAGGTCGGAGTTTTAACCCAAATGTGAAAGGATGCTGAGAAAGCTCTACACTGTAGAGGGAAACGTCGACTTGAATTTTTGTTTGAGTTTTTGCTGATCGATTGCTCTAATTAATCTTCCCTTATAAGATCCGAGCATGTAAATTACATCTGAATTTCTAGGTGTACATGTAGTTTACAGCTGGTTTTACAAATGGGGGATTTACAGTAGCAAAACCCAGAAGAAAAATAACCGATCCAGAAAAATCTGTCATTTTTTTCTGGATTTGTCACTTTTCTTCTGAGTTTTGCTACTGTGATCCCCCCGAAAATAGGTTAGGTCTCACTTTTACATATTTGCAGGTATCTGTAAAAATTTACAAGTTTTTACAGGTCGTGAGTCGCAGTGGTAACTGATTGTAATGCACACGTAAAGCGTAGGCTGTTAATAAAAGCATTGCGCTCACTCTTTACTTGCTATGAATGACGTGGTCATAT
>JAQGBB010001122.1:0-14627 GCA_034691745.1 Prismatolaimus dolichurus
GGGAGCATGCGGAGCTTATGAGGATCGCGACCTGCGTAGTCTCTTATTTGAGTATGCGACTGAAAGGAACCGTCGGCTGATCAGGCATTCTTGTCCGGTCGAATTCGTGGATGGGCTTGAAGAGAGCGCCTATCTGCTAGCTTCCTGCAGTCGTACAAGAGGTTACTAGTTATAGGTAATTTTGTCTTCGAGCTAGGGTAGACGTCTACGTAAATGCACTGTGCGTGCATATGACGCATGTAGATTCAGTGTACATGGGATGCGACGTACGAATGAAGTTCTGCATCACGCTGTCAATCTGTTTATTTTTAACAGAAAACACACCCGTTCATCGCTATGGGCGAAGCTTTGCCGGCTGCGAAGCTATGTCAGCTGGAAGTAACAGGTAGGTGAAAGTGAGCGCACGTCTACTGTCTATTTTCAGCATATAAGCACTCCATTAACTGTATATGTTGTACAGTACGTATCTTGTGTGCAGCGTACAGTGCTGTAGTGTATCTTGTACATGTATCAATTTAGTCATATCGGCGAGGCTCTACTCGAACGGTGTCATCAAGCCGGATCTCTACGTCGAGTACAGCGTCGACAAAGGTCCCGCGAAACGCACCGCAGTTCAGAAGAAGACCAATTCTCCACAGTGGAAAGAGTCTTTCACGCTGTAAGCACTGTATATATCGTGCGTTTGCTGCACAAACTCTACTTCATCTCCAAATTTGAATGAGCTGTCAGTCGCTCATTCGATGTGCGTCCCTCCTAAGTGTTAGGTTGCCTTCGAGTTTTGGCCGAGCGGCTAACCTCTGCGCAGTTCATAGTGCGATATCCACCCGTGCGTGCGTAATGCCAACGAGTTTTTTTTTCTTGCTCAGGGTCGTTAGTGAAGCCTCGCAAGTGGATTTTCGTCTCTTCAACAAGTCGAAGCTTTTCGAGGATCAGCTCATCGGCCAGAAGACCATTCGCTTGGCTAATGTGCTCAAAGAGTGCTCACCGACAGGTATGTACTCTATGTAATGCAATATTCGGTCCGTTGCCTTCGCCTTGTCTTTTCTTTGCGCACCAACGCCCGCGTACCTGTGCCGTGTTGGAGCATGTACTGTACATTGTAGTCGCGTGCTGTACTTTAGCTTTGCTTCGCCCTCCGCTTAACGTGTTAGCGATGCATTACAGTACGTGCAGTCAGTGGTGTGTCGCACTGTCGTACTCTAGTAATTCGCTCATCTATCTCCTTCACCTCTGAACTGTAGCGAGCAGCGTGAAACTGCTTCTTCCGCTGGTCGGCAAAGATCGCGAGAAAACGGCCGAGCTGAAGATCTCGCTCGCAGGCGCGCTGAGTTCACTGAGATCTGCAGCTGCTTCAGCAGGCGATGCAGCGGGAGAAGGCGGACTCGCTTCAGCAAGTAGGTTCCTGGTACACACCGTACGCGTTTGTCACGTGGTCCCTACCAGTGCAGATAGTTGGGGAGCCGCACCTGCTGACAGACGCCTTGGAAGTCTGTCGCAGGATCGTTGAACGTCATTCTAGCATTTCTGTTTTGGAATGAGCTACCTCGCGACCACTTACCATCCCGTCACGTCCTGTCTAGCTCGTTGTGTTCATGCCTGCCTACTGTACTGCACAGGCCGGGTTAGTATGTAGTGCATGCTCTGGCCCTTTGAAAGATGCGTTAGAGTGAGTGGTCCACGCGTACGTCTCGAACAACAGCGTGCTTGTTCAAAAGGGGTTTGAGAACGCACCTTTGTTTCGAGGATCGGGTTTTAAACGATTTTGGGCTGGCACAGTGCCATTAGTTGCGACTTGCATTTTGCTCGTGGGTTCGTTCGTTCAGCCTGGCTTCTCTTTTTCAGCTCGCGCCCAGCGGCAGCCGCACGACGATGTCTCAAACGGAGTTGTCAATATGCAACTCACCAACGACGACGGTGTTGGCGACTCATCCGGTATGACTGTTGCACGGTCCATTGACTCCCCATACGTACTCTATGTACACTAGGCGATGGCGGTGTGTCGAACCACTCGTCCATGTATTACTCGGCGCCGACGGACGACGATTTTTCGTTCATCTCGTCGACGCCTGCCGCTGGATCGACGCTCGAGAACACGTCACTTCTCTCGAATGGCGCCGTCGGAACTTTATCACCGTTGACGAGCAACGGTGGAGTTGCTAGTCTTGCCAACTCAACCGATATGGCGGCCGATTGCTCGCCTGTTAGTCAGGTAGAAGTGGTGCTGTCGCTCACACCGGCCGGGTTTGAGCGTGACGCCTCCTTTGCACGCAGTCTCCCTCCGTTGTCCCTCTTCAGATGCACGGCGGGGCCCGCCCGAAAACGGCGCCTGCATTGCGGAAAGCGGCTGCGCCGGCGTTGCCGCCTCGTCCACTGCATTCGTCGACGCCAGCGACGCGCAATGTAAGTGGTCCCCCGTTTTCGTCCAGCTGCTAACACTGCACGCCCATGTACAGTACGTACGTCCGTCTGTCTATGCTCGTGTGCAGCGTTCTTAGAAGACGGCGAGACTTCCTTACGACCCTCTCTTTTGCTTTAGATGCAATCAAGTCACTTTGCCGCTTCGGCGATCGCAGAAGGAATAGGAGCCGGTGCGGGCAGCGCAACGGTCGACGCGCTCGCTGGTGCCGTGCCGTCAACGAGCGCTGGCGCTGGGCTGCAGGCAGCAGCGCCCGAACTGGCGGCTGCTGGCGCTAGCGATGCTGACGGCGATCCGAGCAGGGTAATGCCAATACCTGATGCGTTTAGCATTGCGTATTAACGTGCGTAGCTAAAGCATGGCGCTTGAGCACTCCAAAAGTGAAGAGATGTTCGCGAGCACCTACGGTGAAGTGATTGACCAGAACTCTATTAACTTGCCATCGAGTGTGGGGGCATCGATCGTTGTAGATTGGTTAGAAATGCTCGTAATTCGGACCTGTTCGATTCGGTGCACAACTTGTCTTATTTTTATACGTTCTGCAATAATGTCGTGATACGTGTACTCTTTCTGCTCTTACGATGTGTCAGTGCGTGCGATACGTTATTGGTTGGCTGTTTTGTACATTAGCCTGCGTCCCTCTCGCGCACGAACAGCAAGGGGCGCGATACGATCGCCGCCGCGGCGCCGGCCAGGTCCAGTGTCGACGAAGAACCGCTTCCGGTGAGCTCTACTACTCATGCTAACTGTCAGGGTGGACTGTGACTGCGGGGGAGACTTTGAAAATCGGTAAAAAATGTGGTTTTTTTCGCGCTAAAGCGAAAATGGAAAATTCAAGTGAAGAAAAGCCGATCAAGGGGTGACATGTGACTGCGGGACACAGAGGGGGGGGGCTCGCGGAAGGAAAACGGCGAAAAAACGTCGTTTTGGACCAGATGGTTAAAGCGCACAACTAACGAAAGACCCTGGGGCGGGGAAGGGCTGCACAAAGACAAGGCAGCAGAGGCACAGTTTGACGTGAGTTGTTACTTTTCATGCCCGAGCAGACAGTGAACGCAAATGTTTGATTTTAGACTGGCTGGGAAGTGCGATTCGACCAGTTTGGCCGAAAATATTACGTTGATCACAGTAAGTGTTGCGTCCATCTGCAGTGCTGTTTAATAGGTACTCTACGTATACGTACGGTATATACTGTACGGTACGTCCATCATTCCTATGCTTCGTTCCGTACATGTGCTTACTGTGGTCTGACCATGAACGTGCTACCTGACGCATGCATACAGGGACGGTGGGTGGGCATTAGCGGTTTTTAGCCGTCCGGCAAGTAGCCATAGCGCAGGCGAAAGTAGCTAGCAGCCGCAGGCCGTCATTGATCTCTGGTTTGTTGTCTAGCGACCCGATCAACGACGTGGGAGCGACCAAGCAACGCGCCGTTGCCTGCAGGGTAAGCTAATCTCGCTGGACTACAATGAGAGGAGAGTGCTTGGGGGGCTCCCTCGGTTTCTGCTCACGTCCGTGTGGTGTGTGGAGGAATGAGCGTTGTACGAGAGGTTGTGAAGCGCGCATTTTCTACTGGAAGCCTTTTCGGCGGTCCGGACTGAGACGACAGCTAGTTGCAGAAGCGCCAAGACCCCAGTTCTCCGTCATAAATGCTTTGGCCATCATGGCCGCGCACGGTGTTCTAAAGTGTGCGGATATCTTTGCGCGTGTGTTGGCGGCAATTATATGTGGGTCTGAACTGGCCGTTTTGATTGACGGAAAATTTCAACTTTGATCAGTTTTTGAACAGTGGTTTGCAAATTTCTTTCTCACCGGTCCCGAGCACTCGCCTAGATGTCAGTGGTGCTCGTATGATCCTTCCGTGTTGGGAGGGCGAAAAAACTGGCGGCCGGCGGTAGGAAAGGTTTTGTTCGACGCGCGGAGCCTGTTCCTACAATGTTGTATGTGCGTGCGTGGTGATGGTTGACGTGATTAACGTTTGCCTTGTTTCGTTCTAGGTGGGAGATGCGTCGCGATCCTCGAGGCCGGGTACGTGCTCGTTCTCTAGTCATAGTTAGCTACGAATGCAACGAAGGATGAGGAGAGCGATGTGCGTACAGACTGAAAGTAGACGCTCGGTTGAAGCTGCGGGCTGGCGCGCAGTTTGCTTTCTGCGTTCTCGCTAGTCCGTCGCGTTTACTGCGATGTCGTTAAATTTATGCCGCTTTTACACGGTTCTCCGATTCACTAATTGCATTGTGTTTCTTTCCTTTCTCCGTTTAGGTCTACTACGTCGACCACAGTAAGTTGCTACCGTACGCACGAGTATTGGCACGTGTACGCAGCGTACGCTGCCCGCTAAAGCGCACGTGTATTAGACGCGCAAAGAACGTATGCATGCCTACTGTACGTTACAATTGGTGCAGTCACTTTTCACGAGCAGTTGATCATGCACAGTCCAGACGTGTGAAGTGGTAGGTGCTAACTCTATTGTTTTGACGCGTCCGTGGCTTCCCCTTTTAGACACGCGCACGACAACGTGGCAGAGACCAACGCAAGAAGGTAAAAATTCAGTCGTCTCCTGGTGCAGCGCTCACTGTAGCTACTAGTAGGCACAGTGTTCCTGTTCGTTTCAGTGATACAGGCGCATCGGCAGTGGCAGAACGCACGAGATCAGGCGATGCAGCAGTGGCAGCAGCGCTTCCTCGTCCAGGTCGGTTGCTAGCCCAAGTACATGCACGCGCATCTGGTGCAGTTGCTGTGCGCTGGCGCATGGTGCATGACACGCACGCTGTGAAGTGCTGTTGCACCGAACACACAGACACTCGTTTACATCTTTCTAGCCGAACAATCAGCAACTGTCGGAAGACGACCCGCTTGGTCCATTGCCGGAGGGCTGGGGTATGTGCTAATCGTTGGGCTAGTCATTCAACGTACGTAGACTGGCTTGCTAGTCTGCACGACCGGGCGAAAAGTGAGCAAAGGCACAAAAATTTGCGAGAAACGAGCTAAAAAGGACGAGAAAGAAGGAAGGAGGTTTAACGTTGTTTAGTTTGGCCACTTTTCTGGCTTGCTTCTGAGCGCTGCTCGATCCCACATCTGGTGCAGCACTTGCTCGAACCTTTGTGCGAAAGTAGTAGTAGCCAGACATGGATTTGCTACTTTGTTCTTGCAGAGAAGCGTGTGGATCCGACGAGCGGTCGAGTCTACTTCGTCAATCACGTCAATAAGAGTACGTGTACGCTCTGTGTAGTAATGCAGCATGTATACGTACAGTAAATACAATACGTAGACGTGTTGTGCCGCCTCTGCAGGCGTTGTGCGTTTGTTGTCGTGCACGGTGACTATTTGGTTCTTTTGCGCATTCTAGCGACTCAGTGGGAAGACCCACGCACTCAAGGGTACGTTTACAGGGTTCTCACTGGTCGGCTATTTCCGAGGAGAGCTAACTTTTTCACTATTAATTAAACTACAGTACGCGCTAAAAGTACAGTTACTTGAATGCATTCAGCACTAGGCGAGTGGGGCTTTTGTGAGCGCCAGTCGCGGACGAACGTCTTGTAATGTGTACATTGTACGTACCCTACTGAATGCAGCAGTGCGCGCCAATGCGACGGCGTCGTGCTGCGGGGGTTCCCCGTTGAAAGTTGTCTTGCCTTTTCGAGGGGCCTCGTAGGCATGAGGAGAGCGTCCCGCCGTTTGATGTACAGTACGTAGACGCGGCGTGCGCAGGACAACGCCTGCCTGCGGCTGTTGGTTGACATTAGCGTTTTGCTCGTCGTTGCAGAATCTGTGATCAGCCGTTGCCCGAGGGATGGGAGATGCGATTCACCGAGCAAGGCATACCTGTACGTCACGTCTGTGTGTGTGTTGTGCGAGCCAATGTCTGCTTGGTTTGGTGCGCCAGTGCTGTAGAGCAACATGCGCTTTCTACTTTAAACGTCCCGACATCTCTCTTCTCTTTTTTAGTTTTTCATCGACCACAGTAAGTGCGTTAGATGCTGTACACGACGTTCTTGGTGTGCGTGTGTGTGTATGTTACGCGCTTTACAGTCACACATTGTATTGTATATATTCTGTGCGTAAATTTACTACGGGAGCGTGCACTGGGGACGGATAGGATAGACCAAGGGACAGCGTGGATGGACCTCTGGCGCTAGAATTTCCTGTCTTGGTCAGAAATGATGTTCGTTTGGTATTTGTGCCACGTGCGTGTGTGAGGAAGCGAGGGGGCGGAGTTGTGCGGCCCTTGGTGTAAATGTTGAGTGTACGTACTGTACGTGTTGCGTTGTGTGTGCGCAGATACGAAGAGTACGACGTACGAGGATCCGCGCACGGGTCGCCCAGTGGTCGGCTATAACTGGCTGAACAACAGCGCTATTCCGTCGACGTTCGAGCGCAACTTTCGCTGGAAGATTGCTCAGTTTAGATTTCTATGCCTCGTCAGTTGGGCTTGTCAGTCCGGTCGGTGCACACGTGCGTGCATTTGTCTTCTCTTTTCTCCAGAGCAATAGTATGCCTAATCATGTGAAAATTAGCTGCACGAGGCAGAACCTCTTCGAGGATTCTTTTCACGAGGTGCGTTCGTCCATGCCTGGCGTGCCTTTTCTCTCATACGTGCACATTGTGTCGATGTTTGTGGCAACACGTGTACATATTTTCCGTTTCGTCGCTGACATCGATGCGTGCACGTGCGATTCGCAGTCGAGTGTGTTGCAGACAGACGTACTAGCAGTGTGCTCTACGCGATAGGTTATGCGCAAGAACCCGGTTGATCTTCGACGCCGTCTCTACATACAGTTCAAGGGCGAAGAGGGACTCGACTATGGCGGCGTGGCTCGGTATGTGCCTACAGTCTATGTACAGTACGTGAGGTGCATCAGTTTGCTCGTTGGAGGAAAGCCGAGCTATTTTGTCCATTCTATGCTTGCGTGTTTACGTACGTATGTGCAGTAGGTTTATCTTACGGCACGGCTTGTCTTGTCTTGTTCGACTGAGTGCGCGTGTTCTATCTTTCTCGCTTGCAGTGAATGGTTCTTCCACCTCTCGCACGAGGTTCTCAATCCGATGTACTGCCTGTTCGAATACGCGGGCAAGAATAACTGTGAGTACGCTTACGTAACTGACGTAGCAGCGTAGCGGAGCCAGCCAGTCTCGACCAAACTGATCGAGTTACAGTGGACTACGTACAGTACGAAAGTATGATACGCTTCTTTGCGTTTTGGGCACAGGCGCTTTCGCAAATACGTACCGTACATACTCGAGCCTGTATCGTGTTCTTTTGCGCCTTTCTCGCAGACTCACTCCAAATCAATCCTGCGTCGTTCATCAATCCCGATCATTTGAAGTACTTCGAATTTATCGGAAAGTTCATTGCAATGGTATGTACGGTGGCAGGCAGGCAAGCAGGCGGCAAGTACTGTACCTTCACGTGTCTATGTATTGTACATACACACGAATGCTTTGTGTCACGTGCGTATCTGTTTTGTCCCGATTTTTTCTCGCCTGACACGGCACGGGCGGCGACATGAGCAGCTCTGGCTTAGAGCGCGGGCGGGTTTGGGCCGAATCGGAACCATAGAGAGTCAGGGTTTGAACGGGAACCTAGTTAAACGTGCATACGTACAGTTCATACGTACTCGCACTAGAGCGCTCGGGTCAGCATGGCGCAGCAGATCATTTGTGTCGCTTGATTCAGACGTTGGGCTCATTCGTTTGTGCGTTGACTTTGTACGTACTCGCCTCACATAACGCGTGATTTGCAGGCACTCTTTCACGGCAAGTTCATCTACAGTGGCTTCACGATGCCTTTCTATAAGCGAATGCTGAAGAAGAAGCTCTCCATCAAGGATCTCGAGTCGGTCGATCCCGAATTCTACAACTCCCTCATCTGGATTCAGTGAGTAGTCTCTTTTTCTCATCGCCATTACCTCCGGTCCATCTTCCATTCTTTTCCTCTCGCGCTCGCTTCCGTCAGTCCGCCGGCCAAGAGATCGTCACCCACCCAGCGCTATGCTATCCATTTGTCTGTCGGGAAGGGAAGGGCGATTCACTGAGCGAAAAGTCTTGCTGGCGCTGATTTGGGCGAAGTCATGAGCGCCGCTATGAGGGAGTCCCGTGGTCGTGACCCCCTAACGCGAGTGGAAAAAGAAAATTTTTTTAGGGAGATTGATTTTTTCTGAACCGAGACCGTCAGAAGTTGTAGCGCTTATTGAGAGGAGTTCAAATCTGCAGCTTTTTTTGCACTCCTTTGTTTCCACACAAAGGTATAAGCTGCCAGTTTTGTCACTTTCCCCAAGGGAAATCATAGCGACTCCGTGGAAGCTGAAACAGACTGCCGAACAGAGTTGAGGGCGAGTAGTTATTTTGCGAGTGTTCGAGGCCAGGAAAAGGGGCGCGGAACTCCGCAACGTACAGTACGTGCACTGCGTGTTTCGCATGCACAAGTGATTTTTAAAAACAGCGTGCAATATATGTACGTATGTAGCGCGCAGCACTGTCTCTGCTTCGGCATAGTTTATGCGTCAGAACAAGAAAGACAACGTGTACAATATGTAGCATGTTTTGTTCGCGTTCAGTGCACGGTTTGGGCGTACGCACATACTCGAGCTATACATACTGTACGCACATGTTTGCAGACGTCTGTGAACTGCGCATACAATTAGTATGTACGTACGTTGACACGTGTGCTTCCGTTGCTTTTGTTTAGAGAGAACAACGTCGAAGACTGTGAGCTGGAACTGTACCACGTCGTTGATTACGAATTACTCGGCGAGATCAAGTCGCACGAGCTTAAGCCCGGCGGTACGTCCTTTTAACTGCGTGCAATGCGTACATGATTGTTATGTACTCGGCACGGTACGTATTAGCGTCGAGCGTGTGAACAATGCGTGCCATTTTCAGGCACTGACATTCGCGTCTGCGAAGAAAACAAGGAGGAATATATCGCGTACGTGTTTTACGTCTGGCGTGGTGCGAGATACGAGTGTAGCATGGTCTTAACGAGTTAGGGGTTTCGCATAGAGTGCGTAGTGTGTTGCGAGAAGAGAAGCAAGTTGACGAAGGATGTGAGAAAGGAGACCGAATGTTTTGACGTTGAATCGTGATTGAAGTTGGCGAGCTTTGCCACAATGTGCGCGTCGAATTGTGCTGCGTTGACTGGTTGATAGCTTGATGACCGAGTGGCGCTTTGGACGCGGCGTCGAGGATCAGATGAAGGCGTTTTTCAAAGGCTTCAATTCCGTGTTCCCCATCGAATGGCTGCAATACTTTGACGAGCGCGAACTAGAGGTATTTGTGCACTGTGTGGCGCACATTGCAGCTGCAACGACTGTCGTATGTACTGTGTTATTAAAATACGTACGCACTCAGTACAGTAGATAATGCGGGCCGCTTCTTTCCCGTCTCCCGCTTGCAGGAAAGGGAGTCGGCGGACGATCTCGATTTTTTTTCTGAATCTTATCTCTATCTTTTGCTCTGCCCTCTAGTTGCTCTTGTGCGGTATGCAAGAGATCGACGTCGACGACTGGCAGCGGCAAACCGTCTACCGGCATTACGCTCCCAACGCAAAGCAGGTCCAGTGGTTCTGGCAGGTATGCGCGCTGCAGGACACGCTTGCATGCAACACTGTCCGCGTATGCGGTGTGCTGTGCTGTACGTACAGTGCGTGCGACATGCACTGTGTACGTGTGCATTCTTGTGAGATTGTGTGGCGTCTGCTAAAATGTATATACAGCACGTGCGTACGTTGCATACATAGTAGATGCGTTTGCTGGACGCTTGTTTGTGTGTGCTGCTACGTCTGCGTACAGTACGTGCGGACGTAAGCGAGGCAGTGCGTTTGAGTGAGGGCAGTCCAGTCGGTTCGTTTCTCCTCGCATGTGTACTCGTCTGCTTGTTGTCTAGTTCGTGCGAAGTCTCGACAACGAGTCAAGAGCACGCTTGCTGCAGTTCGTCACTGGTAAGGAGGGAGGGGGACCGTCTAGAACGCGAGATACTCGTGTCAGTTTGGGATGCTTTTACGTGGTACATACATCGCGTGCACTGGTTGGGCTCCTCGTTTTTCCCCGGCAGCGCCGTCCTCATTTCTCTTTGATGTTTCCTCTCTAAAAGTCGAGAGCGGCTTCGTTTCGTGCTGCGCTACAACCGCTCGATGCGACGCGCAGTCGCGAGCGAGTCAGTACCAATTGGTGTGACAGGAAATCTAAGCGAGTCAGATGCCGACGCAGCGCGTGGTATAGATAGCGCGCAGATGCGACTGCCGCGGTGTGCTGAACGAGACCTGGGAGGACACGCGGGACCACCTTTGTGAAAATCGGTTCTGTTCTGCTCTGTCTTTGTTTGTTCGCTCTCTACGTCGCTGCACTCTTTCAGGAACGTGTCGCGTCCCGATCGGCGGCTTTGCGGAACTCATGGGTGAGTGCGTAGGTACAGTACGTAGACCTTGTGCATGTCACGGTACCACGTGTGCGTGCATACACAGCTGCACGTGCAGAAGATGCAATGCACTACATATGTCTTTCTTGCTATTCGTTTCAGGCAGCTACGGTAAGTCGTCCGTCCGTTAGCCGTTGGTTCGGATGGGTGTCGTGCGGTAGTTGTGCGTAGTCGGATGCGGCCTAACTCTGAATTGTCGTGTTCGGCCCATAGTCCTACATGTAGTCGCTCACTCACTCGCTCAGTGTGCTCTGTACTCGGCTGTTGCCGATCGTCCTCGGCAGCCAGCCGGCAGACCCAGGCGGAGCAGTGCTGTGCACCGACTGTCCCAGCCTAGCCGAGTAGTGGGAGGCCGTCGGTTGCGTTGCGTTTTGGCAAGCTGCTCGAATCGCTTGCTTGCTTTCAGGCCCGCAGCTGTTTTGCATCGAGAAGGTCGGCAAGGAGACGTGGCTTCCGCGCAGTCACACGTGCTTCAATCGACTCGACCTGCCACCGTAAGCGAGCGAGGCTCTCACGTCCGACTCTTACGTGCATTGCAGCGGGCTCTCGATCGGTTGAAATGAGCTTTCTCGTTCTTATATGTCTGTCTCCCTGCAATAGGTACAAGTCATTCGAGCAGCTCTCGGAAAAACTCAACATCGCCATCAAGGAGACGGAGGGCTTCGGGCAGGAGTAGCGCGATTCGTCCAGCGATCACCAGATGCGATCGTGGGGACGCGGACTGCGTGGCCGCCGACGCAGCCGCTTCGCCGGCTGTACGTACGCTGATCGTGATCGTCTGATGCTCGCCCACCCGCCCCTCATCCGTCCGCCCGTCGTATATACTGTACATAGATGTGTTAATAGTGCTACTTGTGTACTGTATGCGCGTATGGCTGCGCTGTTTTGCTGATCGCTCGTCACCGCTGGTGACTGCTCCTTCTAGTTTAGTTAATGTGATGTGTGACATGATGCGATGGCCGTCATGCACCCGAGAGGACACCAGTTTCCCTCCCTCCCGCACTCCCGCACTTTGTGTTGGCGCTTTTTCAGCCAAACAACTACGTATGAGTCTATTTATCAACGTACGTATGCGTGCACGTACAACGCATACAATGGACGTACGAGATTGTGCGTGTCCGTAGTTTTTTTGTGCGATACTATCGATCCCCTCTTCCCGTTCTCCCCTTGTCCACTCCACCGTCTTCATTGCGACTAGCGAGTGCGTTTTAGACGTGCTTCGTGGCGCCTCACGAACTGAGGGCGGGGTTTGCTGCCGGCCGGCGGACGCTGTTGTCCTGTCCTGTTCGGTCAGCGACGCGGTATCCATTCACGTACTGTAGATAGGCAACGTACCGACCCATGGAGTACGTGCTACTCGTAAGTACTTGGTTCAGTATGCAAGCTGTGATCGATCTACCGACCGTTGGCTGTCGCTCCGTCCGTCGCTCTTCGAGCACGAGCGGGCGGTGCGTCATTGATTATCTTTGTCGTTGATTTACTCGTTCTCGCTGTCTTCACCTCTTACTCACTCCCTTTTTCAAGGTATAACGTTGTCTTTGCTGTCTGTACACGACGGTATAGATCGTGCTTACATTACGTGTGTACAGTACATACGTACGGTCTGTTAGTACGCGTGCTTACGTATAATACGTGTCGCGAGTACTTGCTCGACTCGAGTAGTGCTTATATTGATCGAGTAGTAAATAGATTTCTATTTCCTCTTCTTCACTGTCGGTCCAGTCGGGCTGAGTCAGCCGATTGCGGCTGCGTTCTTTGATTACTGCTCTAAATTTTATCATGTGCATATGTATAGTACGTGCGTATAATATGTACGTACGTACTTTGCGGGGCCGCACGATAGCTAAGCTGAGCCGCAAGCTTGCCTGGGCTGCAGCGCTCTGCAGGAGCTCGAAGAACAGGAAAAGGCGCAAAATGGCATGAGAGTTGCGAAGATGATGCCCAAATTCTGGCTGTGATGGCCAGAGCTAGCTAGAGTGCGTTCTCCGCATTCAGCGCGTATGTATTGTACAGGTCTATATCTAGTACGCTCTATACTACGTGCCGTACGCTCGTCGTCCCAGAGCCCATCTGCGCGAGTTCTTAGCGCCCCGATAGTGCGTGCCGTAGCCACTGATCGCGTCTGAAAGAGGACGCTGCTCGAGGAGGTGGCACCGATCGATATCTATTTTGTGTCCATGTGCGCGATGCTAACTGCGATAACGTCCTGGTGTCGCGTTTCATAGAGCCTCTATGCTATAGACATGTCTCTGCTTGTTTTTCGAACCGTTTTAGTGCAAGCCTGAGGTAAAAGAGTGAGTGAACCGCAGTTGCAAGTCTTCAGTCGTTTGTCTCTTCCTCGCCGGCGAGCGACGCCGAACTCTAGATAGCTCGATGCGTCTAGTACGTACGTGTACGTACTGTACTCGGCCGTTCCGCGCCTGCGTTGAGCGCGTTCTTCGCTGCACTTGGTAGGGCGGGACACACGCTGGTATACACATCTCACGATTATTTGCTCCGTTTTCCGTCTCGTGTCAGCTTGGAAAGTAATGTTTATGCAAAAAATTGCGGCCTACGTATGAAGAAAGCAGCAAAACTACTAAGTGCTAAATAGAGGAAACTGGGTGCGCTCAATTCTAAATTTATATCAAAATCGCAAACACTATCCAGCATACGCCTAACTGATAGTAAAGGGCGGTTCGGATCGAATCCGAACCTTAAATTTTGACCGGAACCCGAGGTCAAATTTCTGGCTGAAAAAAGTCGAAAATTTCGCCACTGCTTGCGGTATGCTTTACAATGTAATTTTCAGAAAAGTATCACAAATTTTTGCCGCTCGCTTCCTCGCGCCACAAATTGCTATAGTATATGCCAATTTGTAACGCAAAAGTTGGCTTCGAACTTTAACCCGAACTCTTTCTGTAGAGCCTAACCCTAAGACGTGACTGGCAAAGGAAGAAATGTCGAACGTTGAAGTGTAGCGCTAAGATCAGCCCAATTCTTATAGCACAAACATGCACTTGCAGGTAAACGTGGACTTTATGACATTGGTGGACTCAGCGTATTTTTCTCCATCCTTGGATCTTGCAAACTTGCTGCGCGCGGACGAATTTCTGAGTTTTCCTTGGATACAATTGATCTTTGACCTTCGATAAGATCTTTGATTTGATCGCGTATGTACTTATTTTGTAGGGTCTAACGCATTTTTTTATTCGGCGATGGCTGCAACGGCGCTTTCAACGCATTCTCGTTTTGCCCTTCTCTGTCCCGACTCGGACGATGAACGAGATGGCGGCGGCTTTACGAGGGTGAAGGCCGCCAAGAAAAAGCCGCCGCATCCTTCGCAACAGCGGCATGGCGCCGCGACGCAGCAACGACAAAAGGGCGCGGTGGCGAGTGCGGCAACGGCGTCGTCGTCGCGGGTGGTCGTGATTCCGGGTCTGACGCTCGAGGCGTCGTCGGTGAAGAAGAAGAAGAAGAGGCGTGGCGGCGGCGCAAACAGCGGAGGTCTCTCGAACGCTGACGCCGAGGATGAGTCGCAACTCGAGGACGGGCGACAGCGTTACATGGTACGTTACGTGTTGCACAGTGTGGGTACGCAGCGTCCCTCCCTACCTGTGGATGCGATCACGCCCGAAATGTCGAATGCAAGTGCGCAGTGCGATAGACGACGGTGTAGGTCTTGGCAGTCCTCTACGACGTTCCTATCCCGGCGATGCATCAGTCACTGCCCAGTCCGGCCCTGTGTTTGCGAAGCGAAACGGTTGGTTAGTTTCTACCACCCCTTGCGTCTGCTGCAAGCTGTGCACTAACCAAG
>JAQGBB010001123.1:0-14625 GCA_034691745.1 Prismatolaimus dolichurus
TTCTCAGCTGCGTTAAGGTCACTTTATTTTTGCCAAAGGACTTTGGGTCATTTTATTTTTGCAAACGGACTTTAGGTTACTTCATTTTTTGATGATTAAAGTGACCTAAACTCCAATAGCGCTGGGTGTTCATTTGAATTTCTTGTCGTGTCAGTTTGTCGGTAACTTGTCGGTCTCTTTTGTCTTTTATGTTATGTCTTTCTTGCTTTGTGTGTCGCTCTTGCCTTGCCTCGTGTGTAGACCTACCTATAAACGTTGGTGGCGTAGCTGTTGATAGTTTGTTAAAATTTGAGGGAAAAAAGAGTAAACTTCGCAGCCAAGATGATGCTAATGATAGCCAAACAGACACGAGTCCTATAAACTTTGTGAGACTTCGACGCCGATAAACTTCGGCCCCCTCTATATCGAGGAGCCTGATGCAATGGAGCCAAATTTGGTCCCCTA
The DNA here is from genome assembly GCA_034691745.1 of Prismatolaimus dolichurus. Classification (NCBI taxonomy): domain Eukaryota; kingdom Metazoa; phylum Nematoda; class Enoplea; order Triplonchida; family Prismatolaimidae; genus Prismatolaimus; species Prismatolaimus dolichurus. The sequence continues at coordinate 445 of JAQGBB010001123.1, forward strand.
GCAAAGGAACGATAGAAGCGGTCACAAGACTCGATGAAATCACGGGGCATATCCTCTGGAGCCTCTATCAGATGACCCTGATCGATCACGCGATTCACGTCCGACCACGGGATGGCGAGGGTGAATTTCGGCAGTCTTTATCACTATGTCCACCCGAAGTTGTACACAAACTACGTGGGTTTGTCGAATACAACGCGCTGCAAGAACCTTTTGAGGAAAGATGTTCTGAACAGATTTTTTGTGGAACATGTTCTTTATGGAAAAAGAGCTCATTTACGATAGCCTCAAGAACGTGCTGCATGCCACTTTGTGGCGAAAGAATGATATTCCAATTGAGTATCAGTACTTAAACACAAATGGCGTTCTATTGCTGCAGTTTAAAGCGAATCTCAACTGGGAAATTGCGCCGGCGGAAGTGACAGAAAGCTTTTCACCCAGGCAGGCGTCAATGGTAGGTATAGTCTAACAAAATAGCAAAATGGCAAAGTGTCAATATTTTGTCTGCAAAGATAAAAGTCATCTGACATGAGAAGAAAGTTTTATGCTTCGCAGCATCCACAATCGCTCTAAAGCCGAATATACACGTAGCAATTACTTGCAGCAACACCAATGCGCAATTCCTAGAAGCAACTGAATTGCCGCGTGTATATTGAGCGCAAGCTGCTGTAATTAGTTGCAGCAATTTCCTTGCTAGTCGACCAAGTTTCTAACCAGCAATACGGCAATTTTATGTATTTTTCAGAGCAATTTTGAGTCTGGTAAAGGAGATACCACTCGCCTGTTTTAATCATTTTGCACAATGTTATGCATATTATTGTAGAACTCATCGAGATGAGGCGATTAAGTGCAGAAAAAGTACTTTTAACCTGTTTTTGAGGCAAAAAGTATCATTCAAAGTTGGCAGAATTTGGGGTATTGAGGCGCAGAATCCACTTTTATTCCACTGTGTAAACAAGTTGAAACTGCACTTTTCTTGGGTAATCAATTACGGCGAATCGATCTTGGTGCAAAAAAACGATCAGACAACTCATCTTTGGTCAAAAACCAGTGTTAATTCGAAAAAATCGCACTAGAATTTTGCATCAACGCGCGAGCACTTGCAAAAAACCGACCGTAGCGGGCGCGCTTAGTTTCGAAACCATCTGCCAATTTTAAAGATTTAGGGGGGAGGGAAGAACCAACGACAGTCGAACGAAGCAGGCAAACTAAGGGGATTCCTATCGCGAAGGGTTACAGTTGTCCTGAACCTGGAGGCGGTGGGCTTCGCCCCCTCCCCCGCACCCCCAACCTGGGATGATTATAAAGAATTGGGGGAAAGGACGAACGAGAATCGAACGAAACAGGCAAACTAAACCGAGTCCTTCGGCAAACCCAAAACCGCGCGTTTTTAATTTCACATTCCCATGGAAAGTGAAACTATTGGAATTGGTCTGTGGTGTGAGGTAATGCCTAAATTTCGCTTGAAAATAATCAGCTCACATTTCTCGCGAAGGGTAAATGCTGGAAACTTGCGGTTTTCGCAGGCCGTTCGCTAGGTGCCGGTTTGGAACGCCGTTCTTTCCCCTGAGGAAAAGTCCAAGAACGCAGTGATTTCAAACCTTTTTGGGCGATGAAAAATCAAAAGAAAATCAAAACGAAAAATTGACACTGATTTATGTGCCACATGTCAGAGACGTACGCCCGCACGTAGACCGACAGCAAGCAAGTCAGCATCTTCGACTCTTGGCCGGCTGTTTTCGAACTCGAGCTGCCTTTCTGCTTTCCTAGCGCGGCGAGGGCTCGCCCTTCTCCCTTTCAAGCGGGCTTGAGTGTCGCTTGCATGCCATGCAGCGAGCTAAAAATGTGTTTGCTGAAAACGACGGTGGCTGCACCGATGAACGCGTGATTTACAACAGTTCCTCCCACTTCGTTTTCCTCCCCAAGATAGGATCCTTCAAAATATTGTAATTCGTCGCACAATTTCTCGCTTAGTGATATATAGTAATTTTTCAAAAGCAGTTTTCTCTAGATTGGCTGAACCAACTTATGATTCCAAGATGTCGAAATGTTGCTCGTAATTTTTCTGACATTTGACGTCTTGGAATCCGAAATTGGTTTAAATCTCGACAAAACTGCTTCTGAAAAAGTGACCGTGTACTTTTAAATACCATTTAATTGTTGAACATACGATAGAGTATTGTAATTTTATATTTCTTGGTATTTCAGCGCTTGTTTTTGTTTTTGTTCTTGCTTGTGTGCGCATAAACAGTGATGAAATACAACTATTCAATGTGAAACGTCTGGGAGCCACAGGCTTCTTGTTTGCAAATGCGCGCGCGTTGATGCGAAATTTTCGTGCGTTTTGTTCCTAATTCAAACCGGCTTTTGACCAAAAATGAGTTGTCAGATTGGGTTTTTTTCGCACTCAGATCGACTCGCCGTGGTCGATTACCCCAGAAAAGTGCGATTTCGACTTATTTACACCGTGAAATAAAAGTGGATTCTGCGCCTTCAGGTCTGGAGAATATGCGTTGGCGTTGCTGCAAGTTTGTGCCGTTTGTCAAATGAATCACACGTCCAGTTGTAAAACAATAAATGTCAGCGTGAAAATTAACCATTTGAAGCTGTCACGGGTCAACGCCTGCACCGGTTACACCAACACGAAGTTTCCAGACTACCTTTCAGGCTATTCTGTGCGGCAATTGGCGCCGCACAGAACAGGCCTGAAAGCCATTTTAAAACAATTATCTGCAGTCTAAGCCTAAACATAAGCCTGAGCCTAAGCCTAAACCTGAGCCATGAATCTTTGATTAATGAACGCGTGATTTATTACCAACGCTCAACAACACAAATTTACAGCTGCTCTCACACAAACAATGCGACTGCGCGCACGAAATAATTCGACTTTGGGTCAAGTTTTGCTGCGGAAAAATGATTAAACTAACTTGTACCGCACCTTAATCGACTCGCCTCGATGAGCACAACAAGAATATCCAAGAATTTTCGCGAAAAAGTTAAGATTGCCTAGTGGCATCCGCTTTACCAGAGCCCGCCGAAACCATGCTGTTGAATCGTAACATGGTCGGCGGCACCGTTCCCCCGCACTCCGTGCCGGGGCGCGGGCGCGATGCAAAAAGAAAAATAGTCTTTGTTGTGAATTTTTGCACCCAGTTTTAATCGCATTGCTTGAGCTACTTTTCCACCATTGGAAATAGACCTTCTACTCCTTCATGCGTTGGTTGTGCTGTACGGGAGCAAAAAATGCGTCCAGCGGTGTTGTTTTTGAAGTGGCACAAAAAGCTTACTGCAGTTATGACGAAAAATGTTCGGCTAATGAATTGTTTTGCAAATTCCTTGCCGATTTCCACTGCGAGCAAACAAGAAGCTTTAGAAGTAGGACGAGTTTATTGGGCAAGCAAGACGGACAGACACCTAAAAACGCAAGGTGACGTTTCGCCTCTACATTTAGAGGCTTCCTAAGGCCTAGAAACAGCAAGCATTGTAGAATGGAGACAAGCTGGCTACTCTAATTAGCAATTGTAGGACGCTAGCAGAAACAGACCAAACATTAGGAAACATTTTTTTAAAGTTTAAGACGAAAGAGAGGAAGCGGAGAAACAAGAAGCTTCTCCGACTTTTGCACTCAGACAATGAGTCTCCGTTCTTTTAGAAGTGTTTTGAACGACTTTTTTCATGTATCAGCTCGTTTTTCCTCCCGCAGCGATTTGCATTTTGCAAACTTTCTAAAATGAAATATGTTAGGTTTTTAGCCTCGGTTCGGCTGGGTTATATCTACTGCGTTTAATTAACAGCCGCTGTAATAGCGGAATGCTCGAGACTCGTCATGTAGGAAGCGCTGGAATTCCGTCTTCTGTCTGATCGCGTATAAAAACTTATTTCTCTCTCCGCGTTCAGCCACAAAAACCACAATTGTTGATGATAATAAATTGGCGGCAACTGCTGCCACATCTCTGCCCAACCTGTGATTTCGCCCTCTGGCGTTGCGGTCTACGTGAAAGCAATTTTTTGCGCTGCTGGCATAAAGACATGCAAAGTTTGCTTCTTTTCTGCCAAAGAAATGAAAACTTACAGATGGCCCGCGCAGGAGATAAGATTTTCTTGGTAAAGTAGCGGGTAAAATACATAGTCAAGATCGAAATCGAGATTGAAAACGAACACTTCGGGGTGTAAAGTTCTTTTACGCAATTTTTAAATGCTACTTTCGATAAAGTTATATTCTGTGGAAAAAGTGTAAAAAATAAAATTTGTGTATTCTTTAAAATGCTGCTTTGTTCATAAAATCGCAAACATTTCGCAAATTTTTAAAATTAAAAACACCAAACATTTATCAAATTTCCATAAACATTCCATAAAAATTATCAAATTTTTATTTTACGACTTTTTTGTAACTTGCTAATTTTTGCTTCTATTTTTCTATTTTTTCAAAACTTTGTTTGGCATTTTTTTATTTTTTTTTTCTAATTTTCGCAAATTCAAGATTTTTCATAGTTTTAAAATTTTTTGGCGTAAAACATTAATTGTCTTTTGTTGATCAGTTACCATTGAAGTAAACCTCGGCGATTTTTTTAAACGTTGCATTAAATTTCGAAAAATCTTGACAGTGCTCATCAAAGAAGCCGATATCTTTCAAGATCTTGAACGAACCCAACTTTATTCTACCAATCTCTGTCTCTTCTGCTCTCAGCCATCGACGACCGCAATTTGTTTAACTCCGTGTCTTCTCGGGGAGATGTGACTTTTACATATATTATTTTGCGTGCTTCATCAGCTCGTTTGGTTCCTCGCAAAGCGTGCTCCATGCAGCTAAATAATCCCTCTTCGTTTTCGCCTGGACGATGGAACTTAATGGGAAAAAATCGAATTTCGTTCTCCTCGGCGTGCCATGCTGCAGCAGGCCGGCCTCGCCCAGAATGACGTTCCAGAAATGTGACCGCGCATACCTCATCCGCTCACGACTGAAAAGATTAGCGCCAGCAAGCCAGCGAAAGCAGCCAGAGCAATTCGAGGAAATTACTTTTTCCAGACTTTTCTTTGTCATTTCCCTTTCCACGAGCTAATTGCGTCCAGCAGCTGCTTGTAAATTTTTCATACTCTCGTAGTTGTCTTCGCGTCACAAACGACGTCATTATCGATTTTTATTTGCGTATTTCGGTGGAAGAAATATGAAGCAACTTTGGAGGTCAATCTTCAGTCGTGACCGAGAGTTCGAGTTTCGAGCGTTGAAAAGTCAGAGCGCCGTCGAGCTGGACAGCTACGTTCGTGTTCGCCGTGCCCGCGCGGGCGATCAGCGGTCCAAGGAGGGAAAGTTCTCCGAGATTCCGCGATATTACAGTCACTACGATAATTTTGGTGCAAAAGCGGACGACGCGACGGCGGTGAGACAATTTGTTTCTGAATTTTTGTGAAATTGTTACAACGTTTTTGAAAAGTTGCCAGTAATATTTCAACATTTTTGAAGGATTTTTCTTATGGATTTTTCACTCAATTTTAGCTCCAGTCTGGCGCTCCCACGGCCGACTATGCAATAACGAGTACGCCGAAGAGCGATCGTCTTGTCTGCATTGCTTTCATCGCGTCCGATCCAGAGGCTGATAACGAACTGAGTAACGTTTTGCTCGATTGCAAGCGTTTTTCAGCGCAGCCAAACTTTGTTGAAGGAACGCTTCTCGAATCCGTTCAGAATAATTGTAAGAAAAAGATATATAATAGAGATGCCTACAAAGTTGCTTATGTGATTTCAAACTTTTCAGCTCCGTTTCCTTACGTTCACAACGTCATGTTTGAAAAATCTTCGCGAACGCTCAAAGAGACCGCGCTGGATGTGATTGAGCTGGCAGAGAAGAGCTCGGTCTCACCGTCAGAATCGGATATTTTAGGTAATAGACATGGGGGACTGTCAAAAGATGATCTGAAGTCTGATTTTTCCTGCTGCTAATTTTAATATTTCCAAGGACATATTTCTGGTGACACAGGGATGTACCAGGAAGTAGCGGCAATCAGCAAATCGTCCGGCGAATCGCCGAGCTCAAAGCGGGCCCAAAGTCCCGGTTACATCGTCATAAATTTCAAAGTTCTTACGAGTGAACACTGTCGTCGCCTCGAGGAGATCTGGGCGTCCTGGTCAGGCGCGAGAGACATTTGCAAGTATGCCCCCAAATCGTGGCTACTCCGTCGAATTGTCTTCCATCGACAGTTCGCTCCGTCGATCACGCATCGATCGTTTGCGTACGTCATGGTTTGCGAGTTTGCGAACATCTTTCGTCCGTCGCAAATGGCGACCGTCTTCAACCTCATCGAGCAGCTGAAGGCGCGCAACTGCGGACAAGTTGGTCTCTACAAGCCGCACTGTCACTACAGCAGCAAAGCGACGATCGTCGGTGATCAGCAGCATTCGGGTGCATCTGAGGTTCTCGATAACCTTCTTAATCAGGCGAAGAGTACTCAGGAAGCCGACCCCGCGGTAGCGACGCCGAAGGCGTAGTACGCTTGAAGTAGCTGCGGGTTGATTAGCGGCTGCAAGCAGATCATGTGATCGCATTTTCGGATTTGCTATCGTACGTAGTATTTTCTCATTGGGTGCAAAAGCTTATGGGACGTGCACGACTCTCCCTTTCTCGGGCTAGTAGTCGAATCGAGTAGCTCAAAGTCGACGACGAGGGCCCGGTTAAAAATGATTTTTGCATCCTGGCTGTGCGCGGTCCCGGTTTTTCAAACGCTGTATCAGCTGACAATGCGCTAAATACAAGGCAATTATATTTTCGACCGCAAACACGGTTATTCTCAGAACTCGAAAAATAAACAGCATGATCAATGCCAAAAATCAATAAATCAAAAATCTCAAATGATTGTTAATCAAATTTGTCGCAGTTTCTGCGTCGTACCCATTCGTCGGCTCGACCGCGTTTACCTTCAGTGCTTGCTCACAACGGATGAGGTCAGCGATCGAAACTAGGTCAACCGCCAAGTGAGCAAACGAGAAACACCCCAGCGCAATGGCTGCTCTCTAGTAAGACCACATGACGGCAAAAGTAGCGAAAATCATGAGCACAGCAAGGAGAAACGCTGGATCACTTTCGCGAGGATATGAAGGACTACCTTCTTCCTCGTGACGACATCGAAGCGGCGGAGCAGCTAAAGAGCGCCAATAAAAGCGCAACAACGATGCATCCGAAGCTCTCTCTCATCGACGTGTAGATTGCGCCTGGGACAACGCCCACGACGGAGACGACAATATCGATGTGGGAGACAACCGTGAAAACGCCAGGACGCAGCTACATACGCCGAAAAGCACGAATTTGCACAGCCGAGTGATCAAAGAGCGAACGTCGACAATGGGCACCAAAAGTCTAATCGGATGTTGCTTCTTGCTAGTAAAACTAGCGACTAAGGTCTGGCCATTGTTTTGCAGATGTTTTTCGCGATGTTTTAAGGACACGCTGATTGCGTCCAGGAGGAACACCCGACAAGCGGCATTTGGAATATAGGAATGTTCCTGTGTTCAAAGTCGTGATTTTTGTTCCAGAAATCTTTTGTTTGTCTTGCCTTTGTCTAGTCTTTGGAGCCCCAAACAAAATTTGTCTTGTTTTTGTCTTGTCTTCGGAGACTGGGACAAACTTTTGTCTTGTCTTTATATTGTCTTGGGGCTCAAAAACAAGACATTTGTCTTTTGTTTTCTCGTTTGTCTTGTCCCAAATTTTTTTGCAAAACAACACATTAGCACGCGTGAAGAACGCAAACTTTTAGCAGGGCCAAATAAGCAGAGTTTTACATACAGGTAGGGAATGTATAATGTCAACATTTTATTTTTCAGTGTCAACTTTTCAACAAATGTCAACATTTATTGCCTTGCTTTAACGACTATTTCTAGTACATATGCATGTTTGTAACGCAATTTCAAACACCAAGTGACGAATCAACGGCTAAAATAAGTTTTTTGCTGAAACTAACGCAAAAGGGCATCAAGACTCCGATTTCGGACTACAAAATTATTTAGTTTAATATCTAAACAAATTTGCGTTTCCTCGTTTTCAAACTATAATTTTTGCTAAATCTTCGCAATGTCAACGATGTCAACAAAATCGGACCCAAAATATTGGCTTTGTTGACATTAGTTGACATTGTTGACATGTTGACCTTACAATCCCTGCATACCGGGGTGTTGCGCGGCTCGGTTTTATATCCTCGAGAATTTTTGAACGTCGAAATTTTGACAGTTGCGTATTGGAAGAAACTATAATCGTATATGCATACTGTTTAAATTCCAGAAGTTGAATTTTAGGCTAACTTTCTACGGCTCGTTTCGCTCGCTGGCAGAGTTCCTAAAACTTTCGTTAAAATTAGATTTTTTTGTTTGAAAAAGAGGTCGTATTAGAATAACATCAGTTTGTGTAGCCTATGTTTTGTATTACCTCGGATTCTGTGGCTGACAGCGTCAAAAATGAAACCTACGTAAAATGCATTTTTGAAAAGCATTTGAAAAAATATGCGTGGGAAAATTTTATGAAATTTTCCAAAATTTCGCTTAAAATAATCTCAAATTTTGGCCGTTTTATAGTGAAATACAAGACAAAAAACTGCTTGCTGGCAATAATTTGTCTTGTCTTCCGAGGTCGGGACAAACGTTTGTCTTGTCTTTTGACCTCGAGACAAAGGGAATTTGTTATGTTTTAGGTTTGTCTTGTCGACAAAAATCACTATTTGATACCTCGGTGAGATCATAGAGAACGTCAACAAACGCTTACAAAGACCGACCGGATGTTGGTTTTAGAATGCGCAGCAGCAAACTTAACGAAGTCAAACAAAACGACGTTTGATTAGTCATTTGGTAGGTTTCTGAAACGTAGTTTAAGTTAAACCGGGCTTAGGCCTAAACCGCTGTTAAACCTGGTCTAGCGGCGGTATAAATTTTGTTTCCGGAAGATGGTTTAAACAGATTTAGCTAGAGCTGGTTTAAGGAAGATTTGAGCACTTAGGCAAGGTTTTAGCGTGGGTGGTCCATTGTTATTCAGCTGGCATTTGTATAAAAATGCGTGCAATCTGTTTGAATTATGAGCTTTTCAAGCAAATATCTTTCAGAAAGGCCAGAAACGGCAGTAGGAAGCGAATTAGCCAGCAATTCTAAGATTTTCTCTCAAATTCCTTTTTTGTTGAAACTTTGCGTTGGTTTAATTACTTTTTATCACTTTTAAGTGCAATATCTGGCAAAAATACGCCATGAATTTGTCTTGAAAATCAATTTCTGAGCGTTTCTTGTAAAATGTTTGGAATGAAAAACAGTTGCACCTCTAAGGTGGTAGTCGACCGTGGAGAGTCATCTGCGAAAACGTCTCGCTGGATCTTGATGATAAGTGATCATCCAAGGTCGACGTTAAACCGCCTGTTGGCGATTACGATAGTTTTCCACATAAAGATAGGCTTAAACCACCGTTAGACCTCAGGGACGCTTGGAAAGTTAGACCATGGTTTAATCATTTAAACCTCGATTTAAGCTAACCCACTTTCGACAATCTGTGGTCTAACGGTTTGAGCTAAACCGTCGCTAAACCGACCCATTATTGTTTAGGTTTCCGCTTTTCCTCTAAATTCGCCGGTGACGTTTTAGAAGAGGGTCTCGGCGATGGCTTGAGGCAACACGGACGATTACGCCAATTGCGCCATACATTTATGTCATGTTGAGAAGGGAAGCTGGTCGGAACTCGGAAGTGATGTTATGTGTAAAAGATAGCCAATGTTTATATAAGAAGTGAGGTACAAAAGTTCGAAAAGTCAACTTTATCAGTGACGACATAAATTTTCGGCCCTCTTTGCAAAGGTAGCTGACATATTAGTTGCTTTATGAGCCACAACCGTGGATTAAGCTTGGTGCTGCTTGGCTGCAGTATGGTGGAATTTGAGAGTTCCCCGGTCATTTCGGAATGTCTGAATCGTCAACTGAACACTCCGGTTTGAACACCAAATCAAAATTTGAGGATTAGACAGAAACAAGTTGCGTTTCGGTGTCGTAAGAAATTATGAGACTGCAGTACAAATAGTTCGCATGTCAAACGTCCATACTTGAAAGTATTGCTAATTTAAAAAGCTTCGTTTAGACTGTGCCTAGTTTCGAGATCGGCTTCTTTGCCGCTGCGTTGTTTTTGCAAAGTACTAGGCCTGAAGATCTCCAACAAGTCAACATGCAACGTCGGTCACTATTTACTCTCTGCTTCTACTTGTAACTGTCCAAGCCAGAAACATCACGGCAACACGTCTCAGCTAGCCGGCTAAGATATACAAACAAACAACAACACACTTGAAACTTATCTCTACCTGCTGCAAGCAGCCGAGTGGCCTTCTTCGCCTACGCAGCACGTGTCAGCGATCCGCACAAATCTTGCCCTGCCCCACACTCGCATCGATTCGTTCGCAGCTCGTTAGCCGTCCATTGGGACGGCCGGCTAGCGTTCTGTTTATTTCGCAACTCTTCGCTTTCGCCCTTCGAGCGAGCGCTGCGACGTAATGAAGCGCGTAAAAGTGGCTTTTAGCGAGATCTCTCTCGCGTCATAAGTTCGAGAAAACTCGCCCACGCTGACGGAGAAGCTAATATTGCTAGCTTGAAAGGACCTCAAACTAGCTCGACCGGTCAATCGGCCGTTGACACAACGCGATTGTCCGACATCGAGCGAAGCAGGAAATTGTCGACCCGCTATAAAAATTTTTCCATTCATCCGACTCAGCGTGGCATGAAAAGAGAAAGTTCAGGCGCCCACTTTCTGAATAAGCTAACCTTTCACGAAGGAAAACTTCGCATTCTTGCGCAGCTCGCTGTTTGATAACTTTCGCAATCGTCTCTCTCGTAAATTCCACGAGCCAATACGTAACCTGAGCCCGGCGCGAAGCAGTGAAGCTAAATTGTTTCGCTCTACCTAGCCTGTGCCACCTTGCGCCAAACCCCGCTCCGGCGAAGAGGCGTAAATCCTCGGCGCTTCTGGCCGGCCACGAGGGCATTTCTGTTTTTATGCATCCGAAAATAAAAATCAGCTGCTGCTGCAGATTTGTTTCGCAACAACCGGGGGTGCGCCGCGCACACTCGGAGCGAGTTTGATTTGAAGTACGTTTGGTAATTTATCTTCATTTCGACGCCGACGCCCGCGAGGAATGCACAACGGCGGCGGGTAGCAAAAAGACTACGTGCGGTTGTAACATGATGTAACGCGACGTTCGGACGTAGATCTGCACGCACCAGTGGGTTTCGCCTGCCCGCATTGTTCTGCACGCTGCGTGGCCTTCCATTCGGTGGTGGTCAGTCGCGCGATCGTCACTTCCTCCTGATTTTGCAGCGAGGAGAGAGAAGGAGGCTGGTCACTCTCCGAAGGACATTGTTGCGCTGGTAAACACTCGAGATGGCGATGTTTTCGCCCGCGCTCTGCTCGTCTTCGGGCTCGGACTCGTGCGCGTCGCTCCTCTCGAGGCAGCAGTCGCCGTCGCCACTTCGGGCCCTTTCCATTAAGGATCTTCTCGCCGCGCTCGACGATCAGGATGCCTCGTTAAAGTACTACTACGTTGCGGTCGACGGGGAAGCGCCGACGACGTCGGAATACGTCAAGTAAGAATTATTGAATTATCGATCGGTTCGGTTCCATCCAATGAGCTTTGATTTATTGATCGATTAGCTGAGCATCTTCATTAAAGTGAGGCTTAATTTTTTTCTTCTTTGTCGGGTGACCGAAAAAGAGTCCCGTAGGGACAGTGGTCAATAAAAGCCAACGGAGAGCACATGTCGTCCTCTATTCTGCTTGCACACTTGACCGCGATGTAAGTTGGACCACCTGTCGGTGGACATTCCTCCTCGCAAGGGTCAACCGTCGGCCCCATCTGCTGTTTTCGAAGTTCGTGTCGGAGTGTAGTCCCCAATCCAACTGTGCTATAATTGGAAGAATCCCTCTTTGTGCCATCTGCCATCTGTCATTGAGAATAGAAAAAGTTTAACGGACTCGTCTCCACCCTCATTCATCGTTTTCTCGCCTACTCTGCTCGACGGTCTGCGAACTACGAAGGAATCTGCGACGATTTTAGTGAAAATTTGTTCGGATTTTTTCCTCGATTTCAAGCTTCTATTTCGAGCTAACATCGCTTCGAATTAGCCATGGTTGTGCTTTTCGTTAAAACGTCTCAACGCTTAGCGCCTAATGAGGCCGGACAGGCCCGCAAAGTGCCGTCGTTGAACGACGCGAATGAGGAGAATCTCCTAATTCGCCGTTTCTCGTGTCGTGCGAAGATGTAAGTGGACGCCTCCTCTTTTATCTTATCAGTCTGAGTAGGTAGCACTTAGTGGTCAGTTATCGCATTTTGCTGTCCGTCTCCTCGAACGAACGCTTGTCCTCCTCCGATGACCACTCTCGGCAAAGTGCGTCTTGCGCGCTAAATATTTCCTGTTTACGAACACACACAGAGAGGAGGAGGAGTGTACACAATCCATTATGAGACCTAGTCGGGTGATGAGGAGAAATCTCTTCTCGTGCCTTCCAAAGAGAGGACTCCATAGGATCTTTCACGCTAGAGTTTTTATCTATTTCCTGGATCTTCCCATCACACCTCCCGCACTTTGTCTGCCAGGTTTTTTTCTGGGAATATAGAGTTTTTGTCTGACGCCGAAGTGCTTTTTTCATGTCAGAAAACAACAGCTTATTATCGTTATGCATGTTGGCATATGTGGAGCACAAAGAACGTGGAGTTTTTGACGGTGATAAATCGCAGCTGAGGAGGGAGACGATTGTCAACTGGTGCGCAGGAGAGAGAGTACGATACGCTCAGGTGCGCAGGGATCATTTCAACAAACTACGCAAAGTTGTCATTAGCGGCAGCAGATGTTTCTCCTCACAGAGTTGGAAGAAGTCGTGTGTAGTTGTCGTCGACATTGAAGAGAGTCCACAATTTTTGCGTGTATAGCCTGAGAAATCAAGCTAGCCGTTTGAGAATTTCCGCGTCTGAAGCGACGGCGTTTGCCCGAATTACGTTATGTGTAAAAAATACCAGTATTTTCATGTATAAGGCGCTGAGGCTGTAAAAAGTTATGTGACGTCATATGTGCATGTCGCCTCTTACGTAAGTCTCTTCGTGCTGGCCGTCGCTGGATACAGGGCATTTAGAGACCACTGCCGCGTTTAGACACCAGTGGTGCCCACTTGACTCTTCATCCGCTCATACGAAATCTGCGTTTTATTCGACAGGCAGCTGCAGGCACTTGAATTTTCATTGAAAAACCTTTCGTTTCAGCCATTACGTAATGCGAAGGGCCCCTTTTTGCCAAGTCGGTCAAATCGTCGAGAAAACCACATTCATCTCCACCGCGAGTGAATGGGGCTGCATCAAGATGTTTTCGTGCTTTGCGCCGCGTTCGAGAAGCTAGCTTAGCGTTGGTGAACTACTGAGTGCCACAGGAGTACCTGGTTCGAGAACGAGTTTCCATCGACCGTAGTAGTCGCGAAACAAAACACGCCACACATCGACACGCTTCCATTCGCACGCTGGTGTTCGACAAATTACCTCGACAACATCGCGGAGAACTTCTGTCCCAGTTTACGTTACACGACGTTACCAGTGTAGACGATAAAAACTTCAGTTTACACTGGGTCAGCCCACGCTTTGACTAGAGTGCATTTTCGCTCAAAAATCCCGTCATTTTTTCTCTACAAGGCGACGACGTCGCGCTAGAACGCGTTCCGTCGCGCCTCCGCGAACACGCTACGATTTTTATACGTCTCCGCGACTAATGTAACAGCCACCTTCGGGCACTGCAGCCACATTCCATCGCGAGTGTTGCAAACGACCGATCGATAATTGAATGTTCGCCAAACGACCTCGCGAGCGATAGCCTTCAAGGAAAAGACGGACCTTTATCGTCGACGTAGATCTGTCGTAATTTCGTTCTGGAAGACGGAGAACGTCGGTGCGATCGCTTTTCCATTCGAGAGGAAATAGCTTCGTGTCGCGTGGGACACCACCGAGAGAAGAGCGGCGGCAGCTGCGCCAAGTGTTGCGCAAACAGTTTAGGAGCAGATTTTCTGACGTTTGCTAAAATTTGATGTGGCACACACGTTCGGCTCGGCCGAAGGAGGCGGCGGCGGAGGCCCCTCTTTTGCATTGATTATTATTGTCCGTTCTCCCCTCTTTCGTAAGCTCGTCCCGAGAAAGCCCTACGTGCAG
>JAQGBB010001124.1:0-14623 GCA_034691745.1 Prismatolaimus dolichurus
TACGGGGGGGATAATTTCAGAACGACCAGTAAGCCTCCTTTGCTTACGCCCTTCGGGCTCCAGGCAGGATGCAAAAAAGCGGTAGATAAAGAGCGCCATGCACAAGCAATAAGGCCTGGTGTACGAACGGGCATTTATTCGACCAAATTTTCGGTTTTCAGAATTTTTCGACCAAATCTCGTTCATACACAAGAAAATTTGTTCGACCAAATGTAATAAAATTTTGTTCGAACAAATCAAAATTAATTTAATCGACCAAATCACTTCGTACACCAAGCCTAAGAATATCCATATCAGCAGCTAGCGCGATCAGCGGTTGTTCAAACGTAAGCGAATCCCATGCAGAAACGGCGCTATCTTCGCCCATCGGACAATACGATCGACGAATTTGCTTGTGTCGTCTTTTCCCTTCTCCAACGTATCCAGAGTGCGCTTCACCAAGTCACTCTCCGCGAAATTCAGCCTCCCGCAGCAGCCGTCAACCCTCTTGCACAGCCAAGTTCCAGCGCGCATTCCAGGCCACTCGATCGCGTAATATGTGACCGTCGACGCAACCACCGTCAACGAGATACTCAAGAAGAAGCCCTCAAATCCGCTCAGGAGTTCCGGTCGGAGAACAGCCCTAACGCACTCCTTGTAGAAGAAGTGCGTCAGGTATAGCCCATAGCTAATCTTCCCGAGGTGGCGCCAAAGGCGCGAACAGAACAGCGTCGAGAGGACTGAATCCTTAACGAGCGTCGACGCGGCGATAACGAGCGTCATCGCGTAGACGGAGAAGCTCGGCGTTGAGATAAATCTTATGGCCTGAACATGCTTGCTCAAAAGTGGCCAACGTGAAGTGAGCGTGATGTAGTACAGAACAAAATAGAGGAAAAATAGAACGTCGACTAGGTATCGGAACGGCTTACTCGCGAGAACGGGAACGACGAGTTGGCCACTACTGACGCGTTCGCAGAACGCGGCGGCGATGCACGCCGACAGGAAGGGTTGAGTCCAAGCGAGCCACGGGGGCGGACCCGCGATCACAATCCGAGTTGACCAATCGAGCGGGTTTGGGAGTTTCACTTTCGACCAATCGACGTCGAATTCGAGATAGACGACGACGATGGCGCCGAGCAGGAACGGGAGGAGCCAAAGCCGCGGACTGTTTCTGAAGAGCCGAAAGGCGAGCGCAATCGATGGAATGAACACGTAGAACCACATTTCGATGGGAATCGTCCAGAAGATACCAAAGCCCCCCACGTGGATAAGGAGAAAGTCGGCGACGGTGAAGCGCTGAAAGAGGGCGCCGACGTACTGCCCCCAGTCGCCGACTTGGGGTCCAAAACGAGCGAAGAGCGCTGCCACCAGGTACATCGGGTAGATTCGAGCGATGCGCCGAATCGCGTATTTTGTCGTGAACGCGATAAGCTGCTGAATGCCCGCGGGCGAGAGCAGGGAGACGATTCGGCTATAGTCGGCGATGAGCCGAAAGGTGAGCAGGAAGCTGCTCAGCGCGAAGAAGCCGTAAACGCCAACGCGAATGCCGAGAGCGGCGAAGATGGTCCACGGGTTGCCCGCACGTTGCTGATAGTGCTCCATGAAGACGAGGATGGCGAGGAAGCCTCGGAATCCGTCGAGATTCGAGAATCTCTCGGTTACAGAAGGTGAACTCGCGCGGGAAGCTGGATGCTTGGTATCGCTAGCTTCGTCGACGAGAGTGACCGTTGAGGATCCGAGTAGGCTCTTCACCTCTGATGGACTGGAAGCATTTACTTCAATTTTTGCCATTCTCTCGAAAAAAGCGAAGAGCAGATGTGGAAAAGTTGCTAAATGACTTTGAACATTTATCTAAAAGATCAACATATTTAGCTTGAGAGCTACATGTAAGACAAACAACTGACGACATCTCTTGCCCCGACCCACACAACTCTTTAGAAGAATTGTCAGAGAAATTTGGCCGATATGTGGGGAAGGAGTGGGGCAACATATGATGTGTAATATACAAGGCGGTCGGCGCTGGAAGCAGAAACGAGGTAAATTTATAATACCGTGTGCGAGCCTATGTTAGCACTATAAGTCAATGTTTCGTTATTACCGCAGAAAGCGAAAGTGGCAAGGCACGAATACCGGCGGTTTTTCGTTTGCAATATTATGCATTTTAGGTCAATAATGAACTTCGTAAACATTATGGGTATAATTCGAATTATAAATTTGATTACGCGCATTATGGATTGCATGAAGTTTGGATATATGCGAATAATCGATTTTATGCAAGTTATAGATCTGATGCGCTGTTTCGAGCTTGCTGTTTACTTAACTCAAAACGCAAAATCGGAACGCAAAAATTATAAGAAATTCCTCAAAAACTGTCCCAAAATAATTTTCGAAACGACAGCATACCTTCTCGAGGACCCACCCCTCCCCTATCATGTCGTGCGCTTTTCTGGGACCCCCACCCGGCTCGTGAAGAAAATAGAAATAAATTTATTGAACTTTTATGTTTGTGATAAACTCGAAAAACCATTTTCCGTCACCTATGATTTTGAAGAGCCGTACCATAAAAGGTAGTTTTAGAGACTCGGTCAGCACAACTCACATTGAGGTCGACATCGATTCTTCCTCACAGTTTTTTAATGGCAAAACGACAACTTACAAGTAATTTAGTAGCTTTGTTTCAGATCAATTTGAAAATTCTTGACTAATTTCGTTGCGTAAGCGAAACATTGTGTGTGAGCAAATATTTGCAATCTCAGTTCCCTTGCGTGCACCACTGACAATGGTCACGTTTGAAGGGCGTTGCAAGAAGTTAACTGTTAGTTGCTACCAAAAGCACTTAGCCTTTACGCTGCACGACGGCTTGCTGTTAACTCGAAAGCAGGAGACGTCACAAACACAGCAATGTTACGCCATAGGACGTGTTCCGGCGACTATGAAATATTTACTAAAGAGCTGAACTTACGAACGAGAGATAAAAAGCTGTGAGGACGCTGGTAAAATATGGGAAGCACCTGTTAGCGGTTTGCGACTTGTGACGCCTATAAGATTGGAACGTACTGTACACTGCACAGTGTGCTGAATTTCACGTTGGGCGAAGTGGTTTGGGTATCCCTTACAAATAAGTTAGTCCGATGAAATCCAGGGAAAAATGTCAAAAAATTTGACCGTCGCACTGTTAAGAGTTTTGTGCGGCGTGACAAAACTTTCATCTGGACTCTTGCCCGTAGTCTAGACCTGACTAGGCACCCTAGAAAATCGCGATATCGCGATTTTTGATGATTTGAACGCAATTCGCGATTTTTGATAATTCTGGCAAAATTGCAATAGTTTTCAGAGCGATTTCAGTCGGCAGTGCACTTGCGACATAGGAGTGGAGGCTGTGTAGATTTGTGCTTATGTGCAGGCGGCGCTGCTCGCAGCTTCCCATTAGTCCGCGGTGACCAGAGCAAAATACCTAGTAAAACTTCTCGCCTCCCCTCCCTCGGCATTCACGATCTCTTCTGCGAGTAGCCAGCGGTTCGAAGCTTGCACTCTCTCTCTCTCTCTTCCTCCCTCTCCTTCACCAGTCGGTCTGTTAGATCTTTCCGCAGGGGAGGTTGCGTATGATCGTTGAACATTTTACTCTTGGAGCTGATTCGTTTGGATCAATCTCGTTGCGCTCGACCTTGCCCGTTTGGTCGCTGAGGGCTGACGGTTGGCATATCTGTGATGGTCTGGGTTCAGGTTAACCCACTTCCACACGTCTTCCCGTTCTCGTTCAATACGGAACCGCGGTCACCGCGTCATAGCCGACGTAGTCATCGGTAGACTGTCGCGTCGGCCTGAACGTGACCGCACTTCACTAGACAGCTATGACTGAGCCCACGGACACTACACACTCTATTCCAGCCATGGTGTCTGATTGCACGGTCGCCGCCGATATAGCCGATCCGAACGCTTGTGCTCACATTCTTTTCGGCCATCTGAAAGGCGACCATCACGACTACGTCGACAAAAAAAATCGCAAGCGCGGTTGAGAAGAGCGATAGCGTGGTCACCATCCAGCGTATCGCGGCCGACCCTACGCCACAGTCCGCCCACAAGGCGCACGAACGTCAGTTCACATTCAACGCCCGTATCGCGACTGACGTCAAAGCGACGATCCGTCTCGTTGGGAAGGGCAAAGCCAACGAGGCGTCGCAGCTCCTCAGCGACACGCTCGAACGCATTAAAGAGCGCCAGAGCCACATCCGCTTCGCCGATCAGTCGCCCGCCGGCTGGAAGGCCATCTAGGTGATCGAGCACGCTCGGTGCGCGGCCGTTGATGACTCACATGCGAAGCGGAAGCTGCTCAAAGCGGAGAGACAAATCCTCGCCGCCAAGAAGGGAGCCACGCAGAGTCAGTCGTTCGGTCAACGCGCCTTCTCAGCCTGCGGCTATCAGCGTCAGTACCCTTACCAGCAATTCTACGTAAGTCGCAAGTTTTTCGGCCAGTCTGCGCGCGCAGCTGCAGCAGGACGCGAGATCTCAATCTGCTACACGTGCGGCTTCGCCGGCCACTAGAAGGGTGAATGCCCATATCTACAACTCGCCGGCCCGAACGCCGGATTTTTCGGGGCGGAGTGCCAAGTTTCGGCGGGGGTGCCGTCGTTGGCGGTCTGGCGCCTTACAGCAGCAGTGGAGGAGGCGGCGGCTACGGCTTCAAGCACCGTGGCGACGGTTCCACGGTGAACAAATTGCAAGCGCGGCCCGGCGCGGCGCAGCTTACTGATGGGTCTTTCCGTGGGCAGCAGACTGCTAAGAGAACCAGCGTTACTTTAGTAGACCTCGAATTCAGGGGGTGATTTGTAGAGAAGCGCTATAAAATCGTCTATTGCGTGAAGAAATTAAGTACCGCCTATCAGTTTAGATTTACAGCACATGTATCCGAATATGAGCACGACGGAAGTGCAGCTTCCGCTGATGCTGCTGCAAAGCGTCGCCACTATTACGCTAAAAACTTATTTTGAGTGCTTCGCCAGATGGGCGAAATAGTGTCGGTCAACGGCCAAACGTGAACCGCTCCCTATAGACGTATTAGCGTTCTGTACATACCTGCGTTCATTGATTACTTCGCACCGTTCGGCTTCGCCGCTTATGGCTACTGCTTCGGCCGTCAAGTGATGGTGTAATTTTTCTCCCTCGTTCGATATTACGCAGCCTTTTGAGGTGCGAGGTGTGTTGGCCTATGCCCGACGCACAATGCCAGCAAGTGTCAACTAAGGAGGCGGTTTCGCCTCATATGATTCAGTTAATCGTAGCGCTTTTGCCCGACCGTCAGCGACCTTTCTTGAGTTGCGCACAGCTCTATTATGCGTGCTTGGCTTTGCGAGGTTTTTACGTATTAGCGAGCTGCTGTGATTAAAAGTTTCGGACTAAGGATTTTCGCCGTGTTCTATTTATGTGCGTCTGCGTATTCGACGTTTGAGGACTGACCAGAGAGGCGAGCGGCAGAAGATGACCGTTGCCGCAACGAACAATACCTCTTGCCCGCAGTCGCTGCTTCACCGCCACATGCAGGTGGCCGGACTTGAGGAGCTCGGCCTGAAGAATATTTGTTTCGGTCACTGGGCGGCGGCAGTGCGTCTTCTCTTATGGCCGAGCTCGAACGTTATTTGTACAAGCTATCACAGCAATAAGTTACAACTGCGCCAATTATTCATTGCACATGTTGCGACATGGTGGTGCGACCGCGGCAGCGATGGCTGGAGTTGACAATCGCACCATCCATTGTTAAGGACGCTGGGCTTCGGCCCGTTCGCGTGAGCGTTAGATTTGATCGCAGCGATCGCACCAATTAACTCTGTCACCTGTCTTACAATTGTGACTTATAGCGCTGTGTTTTAATTCTTTCGGTTTCTGTTTTGTGTCTTCAGCACCTTATGGCGGTTACAGTAATTTTGCTGGCGTGCTACATAATTCGATATTTTGCTGTGCTGTGTCATGTGCGCGCCATTAATTAACCAGCGCACTTTTGCCTTCGGTCGTGGCGACCGTGCTGGTTGGAACAGAATGAAGATGGTCACCGTATCACAAGTCCGACTGCGAAGCAGCGCCTACAGCACATAAGTTATATTATCTGCCGACAAAGCGGAGCGGAGTAGCAGATAACTGTGCAATTGTTTGAGCAGCTAAGTACTTAGTGTGCAAACTGCAAAAGCCATGAAAGAAGCTGAAAAAAACTGAAGAGTCACTCAAAGCTAAGAAGAAACCGATGCTGCTTTTTTGCGATTTTGCTGGTTTTTGGAATTCAAATGCATGCTTCTTTGTTAACTCTAGAAAATTTCATGTAGGCACCCTAGAAAATCGCAGTATTGCGATTTTTGAAAATTCTGGAAAATCTGCAATAGTAGTCGTGCAAAACGGACAAACAGTCACATCACTTCTTCGACAAGCCTAACACTTCACTCATCAGTTTGTCACACAATCTGCTTTTTTATTCGCTGTTTGTCACTGGTTTCAAGTCACTTTGATTCGCTGCTGTTTCTGATTGGCTCTTCTCGACTTTGTGCAAATATCGCGTTAGTCATTCATTTCTCAATTAGGTAAGGGTCGTCCACATTATATAATCAACTTGGAGGGGATGGGGTCTGGCAAATGATTAGCTTTGATTATAAGGGGAGGGAGGGTAGACGGCGATGATTATCCGCATATAATTTTTTCAAAACGTAAGGTAAACACTAAGCAGTGCTATAAGAATTAAAATGAAATGCAAGCAAGCAATGCGCGTGCACGCACACATGCAGTAGATAAAACTGATAGATGCTACTGTAATAGCAGTGTATATTATTCTTGTGCATTCTTATAGCATGAAGGGGCAGAAAAAAATAAATTATAGGCCCATATAACCAACAATAATTATCGACTATCGATAGCAACTTACTGTCATTACCCATAAAATTTGAATTTGTGGCCTAGTTCTGCTTGGTCGTTGATTTGTTTTATTTTCTGCTGGCAGTGTGTTTTGCAGATGCGCCGAAATATAAAAAAGACAAAGGCTCTACTTTTACAATGTCAAGCTTCGGAGGACATGAAAGTTTTTGTGTGTGTCTACATCGCATAAGTTTCAAAATTTTTCAACTGATGATTAGATAATCATTAGGGAGGGGTGAGGGTGCGGGCAATAATTGGCAATGATTACTAAAAGGAAGGAGTCCAAAACTTTAAATTTTGTTATTATGTAATATATGAACGACGACTAAGCCTAGCAAAGTCAATCATTCTTCATTCCGCTGAAAAAAACAGTAGTGTAATGTTGCGAATACATGCGCAGTGCCAGCAGTTTTCTGGCGTTGCAGCGTTACTGGACGGCAAATAAAATTTCCCGTTTTTTGTCGATTTTCTCCATTTTTTGCGTTTTTGGATATTCCGAAGCTTCGCGATTTTTCGAAATTTTTGAAACGTCGATCGCGATTTTTGTTATTTTTCCCGCGATTTTCTGGGGTGGCTAGACCTGACGTCATAAAAGGCTACCATCTTGGTGGGCTACACAGACAAGAAAGAACACATCTTGCGAGTGGTTTATTTTAGAGCAATCATTTAAACGAAACAGAAGTCAGTCATTCGTAAAAGATTAGTGTATAGAAAGTCGCTTCTTCTCTTGTTAACAAATTGATACCAGAGGCCTGATACGAGCTCGAACCGAACCCTGAACCCTACTTTCTGATCCGAACCAGAACCGAACCCTAAATTTTGGAGACCACCCAAACCCGAACCCTGAAAAACGCCTCAAACCCGACCTCTGATCGCTACTTCTTACCCCTAGTTTAGTCTCACACAGAAGCCGATCAGCAATCAGCATCTGTAAGGCGCCGTTTTGTTCGCACGATTGTGATATTGCACCTCGGGAAGGGCCTCGTAATAACTAGTCGTAAAATTCACGCTGTCGGTAAGATATGTCCGATTATAGATCAACTCCTCCATACACGCGAGCGTCGCAGGCTGGAACGAGGACTTAAACTTGTGCGCAACTAGCTCGGGCCGCTTGCTCAGCTGAGCTAGATCGGCGACGCCAAAAACGCATGAACCATGCGGAAAGGAGTTACTGTGGCATGTGAACTCTTCGTGATACCAAATCTGAAACCTAGAGATCCATTTTTTGCGATTCGCAAACGGGTCGGCACCTTTCTGACGACCGCGATACATGTAGAGGTCGAGGCAAGCGGCTGGAAAACCGCCTGGGGGTGACAAATGGAGATTGTGCACAAGTGTTGCCCAGAATTGCTCCTCGACCGCGAATATGCTGCTAGCCGCGCCGGTCGCCCAATCGGTGAATGCGAGGGCCGATGGATCTTCGAAAAGGAACTTCACGAACTCGCGCGGTAGTGAGGCGGCGAGGCTACCCTTGTAGATTTTGATGTTTCCGGGCGGAATCGGTAGATGCTAGAATTATAAAACAAAGATGACACTTTAAACAAGTTCGTAACTTTTCTTGACTATATTTTTCACTCGAGCCACTCCCAAAAAGTTTTAGCAAAAACTTGAGACGAAAAAAGTGTAAATTTTTACACCAATTAGAATTAGCAGGATTTGCCTTATTTATCGTTTTATTCTAGCTCCACGTTCACATACGTACTAAAATAAGGAGGCTTGACATTTGTTAATTTCATACTTTGTATTCACTATTTGCTGCTCCGTATCGACGTTTTTAGAACCCATAAAATTTGAAAATAAACGTCAAAAACAAATTATGCAAGCCGCAGATCCGTGCAGTAGTCTGTTTCATATTTGCTTCGCAAAAATGGCTGGCTCAATTAGGCAACAATACTTGGTAAGTGACTCTTTTCCTATAGCCATAGCGTCTTACGGCATATCTTTCCGACTGTGCCTCAAACAGTTGAGCATCGGCGGCACCACCAAAGACTCGGAAAATTTTAACCATCTCCGCGTTCGTTCGAAGCGGGAAGTCGTTCCCCGAAAGCATCTGAACGTAGCGCCAGCCGTGTTCGCCACTCTCGCTGGCATTATACAGCACGCGGAGGCACTGCATGGTCGCCAGTAACACCGACGTATCACCCCAGAAAACTTTTCTAGGTGCCGGCGCCAGCACCACGCCTGGAAGGCATTCGGCCATCCGCCGAATGGCGTCCTTAAACGTCTCATTCGCTTTCATGTCGACGTGAACACAGTAGAGATTTTGCGGAAAATAGACGGTTCGCAAAAGCTGAAAAACCGCACCAAAGTCGTCGTGCACTAGCATAGTAAAAGCAAGAGAAAAGTCAGCCTCTTCTTCGCTGAGAGGAGCCCCGGAAAATCCAAGCTCCTCAACGAACACCGAGCAGCTGGCGTTGTCGCCGAGAACGCGTTCCAGCAGCTGCTCTTCCATATTATCCGCGGGACGCCAGACGGCCGCTCGCGCGATTTCGCGCTCATCGCCTGCGAACAAGCTGTCGCAGTTGAGGTCGTCATGACGCCTGCTGCATCCAGTACAACGATCGGCACGATTCGCAGGGACACTAAGCGTGATTTTTGCTGTCACTTCATTTATTCGTTGTGTTCTGAAGGTGCCTTGCTGGATAGTGTATAGCCAAACGAAGCTCGCGAAGCATAGGATGACGACGGCGAGTTTGCTCAAGCGAAGAACGTTTAACGGTGGCGTACCGGACGCAAGTTGAGAGCAAATTGCTTCATAGCTCCTTTTCATTCTGCTATTCGGAAAAAAATTAAAAGGTCAGGCCTACGAGCAGAAAACTCTCTCGGACACGCGTTACTTCTCATTAACCAAACGGCAACCAATGCAAAGTGTGAACGAAATTTTGGTCGCACAAAGATCAGCCCGCGAGATGCCACGGGTCTGAATACGAAATTTTCAGCCTGACTCCTCGGATTTTTTTCAGCCCGACGCCTGGAATATTTTCCGCCTCCTCGGGCACCGGCTGATGAAACTTTCCGTTTCTTCGACGAGCGAGGACGGAAATTTTTAATAGTCGAAGACGTCTCCCGACGGCCGAAATTTGAACACATTCTCAAATTTTCAAATTTTTACACACACGCTAACCGTAAATTTAATTTTTTAGCAGACTCGTCCCGACCTGCCCCGGCCCGAAATTTTTTCTGGCGATTTCGACCCGAAGACATCTCGGGCTTGTGTGCACACTCGTACATTAACGCCTTACAAATAGACGACTGATAGCGTTTGAAAAATGTGTGACTTCTTATCAGCATAGCACTGCATAAGCACGGCGACCTCGATGGTTTAGGGTGGGGAGAAGGGGACTCTGGCTTTCTCGTGCAAGCGGGGGTTTCTGCTAGACTCGGAGACCATGAATGATACATTCAACAACAAAAAATTTTGTTGCTTTAACTTCTTTGATAAGCCACACAAGCCGGCGTTATTTCCGTTTGTGGCATACGTACGAGCATCTGTCAATGCCGACGTCTTATTGTATTTTAATGTCTTTCGAGCATTGGCGTCAAAATTTAGCGCAAGCTTTGTCTTCAGTCATCTTAAGGTGTTCCAGTCGATGTTCCAGGGTAAAGCACTGACGGAAAAGGTCACTAAATTATTACTTTATTGGGGACGTGCATATATGAAGTCACGCCTGACTGCAGGGCTGACTGTTGAGATCAGGTAGCATCATTCGTAAACGTTTGGCACGAAACCTCGGCGGTCAGCAGTAGTAGGGCGCCGTCTTGTTCAGACGATTATGATAGAGCACCTCGGGTAGGCTCTCGTAGTAGTTTGTGCTAAAATTCGACCCGTTTGCTTTCTCGTACGTTCGATTGTAGATCAATTCTTCCATACAAGCAATCGTGGCCGGCTGAAACGACGACTCGAATTTGTGCGCAATAAGCTCAGGTCGTTTGCTGAGTTGAGCTAAATCGGCGACGCCGAAAGCGCACGATCCACGCGGGAAGTTGTTGCTCTCGCAGACGAACCCTTCTTGTGGCCAAACTTGAAACCTTGAGATCCACTTTTTGCGGTGCGCAAATGGGTTCGCGCCTTGCTGCTGGCCGCGATGATTGTAGGCATCTAGGCAAATTCCTGGAAAACCACCCGGCGGCGACAAGTGGAGGTTGTGCACAAGGGTTGACCAAAATTGCTCTTCGACCGCGAATAAGCTGTTGGCTGAAGCCCATTCAGTGAATGCGACAGCATCTCGATTTTCGAAAAGGAATTTTATGAATTCGCGCGAAAATGTAGCGGCGAGACTGCCTTTGTAGATTTTGATGTTTCCGGGCGGAATCTGCAAGTGCTAAAAATAAGGAGGCTTGATATTTGCTATTTTCGTGCTTGGTATTGACTACTTGCTGTTCCATGTCGACGATTTCATAAAAGTACTTCTAGATGACTATTTTTCTATAACCATCACGTCTGAAAGATCGTCCATAATTTATGTAGACGAAAACTTTAACTTTTTATACCCCCTCTCTTCCCCATGTAAACAAATCTATGTGTCAGGGATAGGCTATCTTTTACACATGATGTCATGTTTGGCCCGACTCTCCCTCCCCCCGTAGCCGTTTACGTAAATAATGGATGATCCCTTACGGCATATCTTTCAGGCTGTGCCTGAAAGAGCTCCGCATCGGCGGCACCACCAAAGACCCTGAGGATTTTCACCATTTCCGCGTTCGTCCGAAGCGGGAAGTCGTTCCCCGAAAGCATCTGAACGTAGCGCCAGCCGTGTTCGCCACTCTCGCTGGCATTATACAGCACGCGGAGGCATTGTATGGTCGCCAGCAACACCGACGTATCACCCCAGGCAACGCTTTGAGGCGCCGGCGCCAGCACCACTCCTGGAAGGCATTCGGCCATCCGCCGAACAGCGTTCTTGAACGGTTCCTTCGCTTTCGTGTCGACATGAACACAGTAGAGATTTTGCGGAAAATAAACGGTTCGCAAAAGCCGAAAAACCATCTCAAAATCGTTGTGCACAAGTACCGTAAAGGCAAGAGGAAAATCTTCCTCTTCTTTGCTGAGAGGAACGCTGGCAAATCCAAACTGCTCGACGAACACCGAGCAATTTGTGCTCTCATCGAGTATCCTTTTCAATAGCTTTACGTCCGCCGTCTTTTCTGCTCGTCGCCACTCGATCGCCCGTGCGATTTCACCCCTATCACCCCTGAATAAGCTGTCGCAGTTCAATTCGCTTTGACGCCTGCTGCATGCAGCGCAACTGTCGATGATAGCATGAGTATTCCCCGTCGATCTGTTTGTTGATTCACTGATTTGTTCAGCGCCCTGAGGCGATACTTTATGGACGAAGGTGTATAGCCAGAAGAAGCTGACGATGCAGAGCAGGACGACTGCGACTTTGCTGAAGCGAAGGACCTGAATGGCATGCATGCGGGCAGACGTTGAAGGTGAATCGTCTCGCGGATCTTTTCATTAGAGTGAATGTACCACGAAGCTAATGTGCGTAGTGGGTGAAAATTGAGCAGTCCGATTACGACAGTGCCCAGCGGACATGTCGTTCCCTTAAAAGTAGTTAAATTCTGGAAAATGATTGTTGCGCATAAGCTACCTACTCCACTCGAAACGCTAAAAAGCCAACCCAGCCCGAATCTGTGCAAAAATCTAGGCCATGATTGACTTGGAGTTCACCGAGCAATGCAATCAAAAAATGTACACTAAACTGTAAGCATGTAAGCATTCGACATGACTCGACAGCACAACGTGCTTTTGCTTCAGTTTTCAGCAACAGCTCCTGTAACCCGGAAAAAATAACAAAAAGGTGTAGCGTTCTAATTTATGCGTCTCAGCTCGAAATCCATGACACAGGCCTCCGTGTTTATCAGGGCCGACGTAAGGACGCCATCTACCCGCGCCAACGTCATATTCACAGTATTAAGTGGACCCGAAAAGCAGAACAGGTCCTCAGCATAAAAATCGCTTCAAGTGCTGTTTAACTCTTTTAAATAATTTTGTATAGAAAATCGTTTTCAGAAAACTTAAAAAAAATCGTAACACAATGAACCAACAAGGCTATCGTCAACCAAAAGACAGTCGGAGCAACAAACGTTTGTGTGTAGACGTCAATGCGTCGTGGTCTATGCTTTAGGTATAAACTTAGCAAACAAACTCGCTTGCTCCATATAGTCAAACGTGTGAGCCTTCTTCATAAGCTATAGACGCATACGTTTAGATCGGGCTGTTTGTTTTATTTATTGTCATGCCTGATAAAAATAGTCATAGTCACTAAACCGTCGGCGCTAAACGTCGTCTATGAGCATGTCGAACGCGTACACACACAAACCATCTATTCCCGACAACTCAGCCAAAAGCAGTCGGCACTCTAGCTCGACGTGCAGATTTTCTCAGAGATCTTTTCACACAACGGTTTTGTATGCCTTTCTTTAGCATGGGAAATTTAGGCGGAAAGTGCTGTGGGAATCACTTGTACAGCTCGAATTTCCATGAAATACAGAAACGGAAATCGCACTAAGCGTTGAATTAGTGAAAGTGAAAATATGCAACATTTATTAGACCCACTACGCAAATAGCGGAGCCTTATGCCGTGCCCTCCGTTTTTCGCCGTCGCCGTCGTTGTATGCAAACTGGCACCCGCAATAAAAAACTGGTCGGGCTGAAATTTCTACCATAGATTCTCTTTGTCAAAGCCTGGTTCAAGTTCGAAGATGGGCCACCTCGATTGACTGTTCCAGGAGCTGGAACATCTGTACGATTCTTTGCAATTTACTATCTACTGAGGAATTTGATTGTCAGTCTGACGTGTGTGCGTCCGTCCGACCTAACGCGAACGTTCAGTTATGACGTCAGTGACGACTGCTGACATAAAGCTAATTTACCACTTGAGGACAGACCACCTTGCGGAGAAGTGGAGGGTGTCCAAAATTGAATTTTTTTGCGGATGCCTTTTCGAGACGCGCTGCTTTTCGTTGTGCGCGCCATGCGCTATCGCTGTAGCTGTGCATGTCAAAAAGCTGCCGTTTTGATGTTTTGTGCTATAAGGGCCACTCGCCTGCCCAGGGTAAAACATCTATCTGGGGCACTTTTTCGTTTTTTTTTGCTTTTAATTCGCGCAATACGTAGTTGACGGACAGCCAGAAACCATCCATTGGAGAAACGGGCGCACGCTTAGCTACACGGTGGCATGCTTGGTTTCGTACAGTAATGCGCCATGCGCGAATGGCGGGACTCGGCTAAAGTGGCACCAGATAGATTCCATTGCAACATGTGAAACGCTGCCACGTGCGCTAATGTCTCTACACAAAAGTGTGGGAGAGCAAATCGGTCCAATTTTCGATGGAGATGACGAATCCGTCGAGAACATTTGAGTTTTGCGACTGCTATACCTCGAAACAGCACTACCTCTTTTCTGAGGTCGCGAGAGATGAGGTCGATAGTGCTGTTTCAAGGTATAGCATTTGCAAAACTCAAATTTTCCGCCTAAATTTCCCATGCTAAAGAAAGGCATACAAAACCGTTGTGTGAAAAGATCTCTGAGACCAGAATGCCGACTGCTTTTGGCTGAGTTGTCGAGAATAGATGATTTGTGTGTACTCGTTCGACAGGCTCATAGACGACGTTTAGCGCCGACAGTTTAGTGACGATGACTATTTTTATCAGGCACGACAATACATAAAACAAGTGGAATCGGCAAAGCCGAAAAGGCATCCTGCCGTTTCACAAAAAAACACCAGAGCATAAGTTTATGAACCA
>JAQGBB010001125.1:0-14616 GCA_034691745.1 Prismatolaimus dolichurus
AACGATCAGCCCGACCACCACGACAAGCAGACGCAGACCGGGGGTGTCATCCGCGAGATCATCAGCGAGGTCGGCGATCTCCTTGGTGTCAACGGTCAGCACGGTGATCGTAAGGGTGACGACCAGAAACGCCGTGCAACAAGGCAAGCGATCTACGGACAGGATGGGCAACACGGCGAGCACGGTCAGCAAGGAGAGCAAGGTCAACGAGGAGATCGTGGTCAGGGAAACAACCGCGGAGATAACGGTCAGCATGGTGATCAGAGTCAACGAGGTGGGCAGAACAACGGTCGCGCTGATAACGGCCAGCAAGGCGATCAGGGCCAACGAGGCGATAACGGTCAGCAAGGCGATCAGGGCCAACGAGGCGATAACGGTCAGCAAGGACGTCGTGATCAGCAAGACAACCAGAATAACTTGCCCGGACAACGCAACAAGCAGTATTAGCAAAACAATCATAGGCTCTATATTCCTTCAGGCATTCCATTTGTATAGGAGCCTCACATTATGGCCATGGTACTTGGGACAAAAATCTCATACGTGTATTATTTATTGTTTGTGGTGCTACTCGAAAAATAAACAGCTTGCCACGAGATCCGAATAAGCTTTTTGAAAACCCTCGCGCCATAAATTTTACGAAGCATCAGAAGCAAAGTTTCGCCCTCATCAAGAGTTGACAAGCGTTCGCCTGAATGAAGTAATGCGTTGCGTAATGTCACAATTGCACTGAATGCGCATAAGCATGCCGTAATTACCAGAACTATCATTACATCATTCAGGTTTTTCACAAGTTTATTCGGGACAAGCATTGCGCTGATCAACACTCGAGAACGCCAATTCATGCACACCAGACGACCAGTTTTTTATGACCAGAAAATTTTTTCGCTCGCTATCGCTCGCCAGAAATCCTCGTGTATCCGCGACCGAGGTCTGCCATGAAATTTTTTACCCCAAGCACAAGAAGATCCCTGGCTTGGGCTGCACATCTCACGTTTTAGTTTACCACCTCACGGCGGGCGCTCACCAGGGGCAGCAGTGGGCGCGGTCGGCCACGACGACCGGGCAGACTGAATCTTGCAGCCGCACTGTGAGACCGACGATACAAGCACATCCGTAGCCCCGAATTGGACTGTGATAGCAAACTATGCACCTGCCATCACAAGTCGAATTCGGTGACGCCAGTGGCTTGCGTTCGAACGAGACGCTGTCAGTTGAGTCACAGTCGAAGGCCCCTAAAGTGTGCCAACTCAGTTACGAGCGTTCACGATTTGGCTACTACTCTAGAGGGCCTCGAGTGAGAAGCGCATCGAGATGAAAGTGCAAGTGCACACATCGACCCGTTGAATACAAGCACCGCGTCTATGCTGAGGATGTCTCTAGTCACGAAAGCAGTCGACGTGACCAGAGTACATGCTCAGGCAAGAAATGGTCAGCGAAAGAAAAGGGAAAGCACACGAAAACTGAACACAGAAACGAAATGCAGCGGATGCGGTGGTTGCCATAAGTTGATGACTGTTGACCCGGTGACGAAAGCTAAACTTGGTTGCCATGGTCAACACCCAATAGCAACCCAACAATCGACGGTCCGAACGGCAATGGTCCGAACGGCAACGGTCCGAACGGCTCAAGCAGCACCAACGGCTTTAGTCCTCCATCGCAGTAGTCGGAGTGATTCTTGATGCTGTTCTGTGAGCAGCTTTATTGATAAGTAAATCCATAAAGCCGAAAAGGCATCTGCGATTTACAAAAAACACGAGCACAGAAGATTTTGAAGCAAGAGAGAAAAGGAGACCATGATTTCTCTACGTACTACATTTTTCTCGCTCTCTTGAAAAAAGAAACAAAAAAATTTTGTTCGGGGGGGCTTCGCCATTGGCAAGTTGGCGCCTGCCACTAACAAGTTGCTCACACCGTCCACTTACTTTGTCGGATAGCGCATAAGGGGGATAGGGGAATAAAGGGGGATGGAAAATAATCTCAGTTTGACCGTATATCTATCCTTTTTTCCGCGCTGCACGCTCCAGCAGGATGCAATAAAAGTCAATGAAACTGATCAGATATATGTAGTTTTTGGAGTAATTTTAATACTGGTTGCAAATCTCGACGAACTCAGCAAAACATTGAGCCTTTGTGTATCGAGCCGTCAGTTCAAACTGTCGTTGGACACTTGTGAAACAAACGATTCAGCAGCGAACATGCAGCAATGTAATAATGAAATGGCGAACATGCATTATGCAAGCTAGATCGAATGCAAGCACGTCGGCTTTGATTAGGCCCCAAGTAGGTCTGCGGATTTTTCTATCAGAAAATGCGTCAACGACCAATTCGTGTTTACGTGACTGACGACTTTGACAACTTCTCGTGGAACTGTGAAATTTCTATTGATTGATGAGAAGGCACTGTTCTCCATAAGAAGTGTCGAGATGAACAGTTTCGCCCGTCGTCCATTCTTGACATTGGTTACGCCATATGTGTGCACACGTCCTGAGGACTTGAACTCACAGCTATGCTATCCTCTATATGCACTGTCATCATCAGGTCGCCGTTTGAGATCCTGTTTCAAGATCGTCGTTCTTTTTGTTTTTCTTTGATGCCGGTGGGCGGCTCAATGTTTCATCGACGGTTGATTTCGGAGACAGAGTGATTCGTCGATAAAGCAGATAAACTTGAAACGTGATTCTAGTTGCATCCTGCCATGATGCCGGGATGACGTAGCGCGAAAAAGGAAGATGCTTACTGGTCGGACAGGCCTCAGCCGCTTTCCAGGCCGCCTCCAGGTCGACCCGCAGACCCCTGTGGACTCCCCCAGGATCCATCTAGGCCACCCCCTGCGCCGAGAAGTACACGTTGAAAACGTCAGCTTGGCTGGTCCAAATGCTTCGCAAAAACTTCTTCGCAAATTTTTTCCTGAATTTTGCCTGGATGCCCTCGGCTTCGCCGACTTGTTTGTAAGAAGATTATTTAATATTTCTCGAATCGTGAACTTCTGTGCGGCATCTTGCTTGGATCGCATTCAGTTTATTTTCATTTCTCTCAAATTTTCGTCCTTTCATCTGACTTCGCTAGCGACATTTCGATGTTGTCATTTTTAAGCATGAAGTCAAGTCCGTGGGCGGTGGCGTGCAGATTTGCTCTGTCGGCGTCCACGCGCAGATTGACTTTGTTAGGGCGACGCAAAGCTTGGCACTGTTTGGCAACGTGACAGTTGGCGCAGTTGTCGTAAAAAAGGTTTGTGCCGCTTGAGCTAACATTGAATTTTCAGACATTCGGTGCTCAATGTTTTCTTTTGCTTCTCGTCTCCGCGAGGTGAACAAAGTGACGATCGAGTTCGACGTTCGCGACCACAATCCAGAAGACCCGTAGACGATGGCGTGCAGAAAGCGCGCATCGCTCACGGCAAGGAAATCGAGGAGGAGAACGGCATCGTGAAACCTGAATCGTTCGCCCACCGGTGGTAAGCAACGCGTATAAGATTGTGTTGGTTACATGATATCTTCTGATTGACTATCGTCCTATGGTTTCTTTCTTTGTTCTGCGCGCTTTCACTAGGAAGTCGATCCGGAGACAGTCGTCTTGTGGGTGACGAACGAGGGTACGCTGATCGTGGAGGCGCACGTGAAGGCAGTTGAAAACAAGTGAAGGCGAGCAGCACCCGTAGAGGTATTGCGAGAACGGTGATTGCGCGTATTGCTTCGATGATTGAATTGCTTGATATTTCTAACTAAACTTTAGCTGCATCATTTCTGCATGCCGCCTTATGAATCTACTAGCTTATTTGAGTAGCGATGCGTTTTGTTGTCGTTAACCGAATATGATATCGCTTGAACTGAATTGATTCTTTGCTTTGTGAAACTGTTGTAATGAGTCTTCAAAGCTCTAGTAGCCAATTGCTTTCGAGCCACCCTTGATTTGGATTTAACTATAATAGCCAGCTTGCTAGCTACGATTTACAATCAGCTAGCTACGGCTGACAATTCATGACCCCGCACTGCAACGATACAAAGTTGCTTAGAAATCGCGCCAAGAAGTACAGTGTGCTGTTATGTTGTGAAAGTAGCTTACACTCTCTTTCCCGCGCTGAGTTATAAAAAGCACAGCAATGAACAGGCAAGTAAAGAATCTTTCGCGTGCGCGACATAGAAAATTTGCATAGAACAATTCTTCACTTCACTCGGTCACTCGCTTGCACGTGCAAGCATGTTCTAAATGCAAAGCTGATCAGCTGCCAATCGAACTCGACGAGTGAACTTGTCTCTTCGCTGGCGAAGAACATTCTCACTTTACTCGTCTCAGCGCGTGCAAACGAACCATTCGTTCAGCTTCACTCGATTGCATCGTTTTTCGTCTCGTTCAAGTGAGAGAACAAATCGCTTACACGTGCCGTCTCGTCTTCCTTTCATCGAAGAGTCAAAGCATGTTTTTCGATCACAACGCAACGACGTGGTACCCACCGGGCAACCTGCCGCTGGCGGTGAGCGACGACTCAACGAAGCCGACGTACGCATCGCGCGTAAGCAGCATCTTTGCTCAGACATCGGGCGGTGGGGACGGCATCGGCCTGCTTTTCCCGAAATCGATCTGGTCGATGCCACCACCGCCGACGACCATCACCGGCGAAGCAGCAGCGCCTAGTCCACCGGCGATCACCGAAGGCTACTTGCACGAGCTTCTTGCCGAAAAGCGCCACCTCGATGAGCTGCTCATCATCAGCGTCCCGCCTCCGCGGCAGTCGCTCACGATGATGCACACGCGTCGGATGCTTAACGAGGAGATCCGGCGTGTTCAGGCGAAGCTCGCGACGACGAAGGGCGGGGGTGGCTCGCTCTCGCTTCCGCCGCCCGTCGGTCCGATCATCACGGTGGTCGAGAAGCTGGCGATTCCGGTCGACCGCTACCCGGGCTACAACTTCGTCGGCCGCATCCTCGGTCCGCGCGGCATGACCGTCAAGCAGCTCGAGCAGGACACGGGCTGTTCGATCGCCGTGAAGGGCCGCGGGGCGACGACGAAGAAGACAGGCGAATCGTCGTCCGAGTCGGACGACAGCGGAGGTCAGCAGGGTGACCTCTGCGTCGTCATCTCAGCCGAGGATACGGAGAATCGCGCGTGCTTGAAGCTGCAGCGCGGCGTCGAGGCGATCTCGAAGCTGCTGCAACCGAAGCTCGAGGGTGACGAGCTGAAGCGCAAGCAGCTCATGGAGTTGGCCATCATCAACGGCAATTATCGACCGCCGGCGACGCAGAATGGCGTGTCGATGCGGCCGATCCTGAATCGTCCGAACGCGCCAGTGATGCCGCTCGTCGCGCGTGTCGGCCAGATGAGCGTCGACGCGAAGGTGCGTCGTGCCGGCGGTGCGGGGCGTGGCGCGAGCAGCGAGTGGTTCGAGAAGATCGGATTCGACTGGGGCATGATCGGCGGAAGTGGCTAATGGATGAGTCAGTGGGAAAGTGGAACGGTGGACTCGGGCATAGAACGGACTCGTTGGACGCATCCGTAGGATTGGATGAACGATGGAGGGCACTTGACATTTTATTACTCATCATTTTACCTGTAGCTTTTATTCAGACTGTTTTATTTGACCGTTTTTAGCTTCGGCTTGGAGGGAGGCTATTGTTTAGCTGAGAGACAGTTATTTTGCTTTATTATTCTGTATTTTATTCTGCTCGTTTTACTAGCATGTGCTAGGTCGGAGTGCATGTAGACTGCGCATATATACTGGCATTGTTTGCTTACTGGCAGGTGTTGCAGGCACGAGTGCTGAGCTTTGTACTTGATGACCGAAGCAATATAAATATTTCGTTTCCTTTCGCTTCCGGGCATTTGAGGCGAGGCTTACTTTGGCCCAGCTAGGTAAGGCAATATAGATTAGAGTAATCCAGCCCTGAGGAAGAGTATTTGTTAAGGGATGTGTATATTACGTCACATCTGCATGAGGTGTAGTATAGCCGAATGTGCCGCAGAGAGTTGGAAAGGTCACGTGACGTCATATATGTACGTCCTCGGAGTGATGTGAAAGGACCTCACGCCATTGCAACACGC
Organism: Prismatolaimus dolichurus; assembly: GCA_034691745.1. NCBI lineage: Eukaryota > Metazoa > Nematoda > Enoplea > Triplonchida > Prismatolaimidae > Prismatolaimus > Prismatolaimus dolichurus. The sequence continues at coordinate 6,037 of JAQGBB010001125.1, forward strand.
TAACTTCGGCGAAATTTCGCGTTATACGTAAGTTAGAACTGCGGATCACTTGCGGCATTTTGGGCGTATTTTTTTGAGTTGGTTGCCTTCAATGAAGCTGAATTGTCGCACCATTAAGCACGTAAAATAAACGCCTACTAAATTCGTGAAAGTGAACCACGCAATCGTTTTCGAGCATTTGAGGGAAGGCTTACTTTATCCCAGCTAGGTAAGGGGCCATGCATTCATGAAGTCACGGTTTGAGGAGGGAGGGGGGCCGGCCGAAAGTGATTTTATGTGTGATAAGTATCCAAAAACCCGTGACGTAGGGGAAGGGGGTAAAAAAAAAATTCGATTTTTTACGTGACGTCATAAATGTATGGCCCCTAAGACAGTATAGAGTAATCCAGCCTTGAGGAAGAGTATTTGTTGAGGGATGTGTATATGACGCCACGTCTGCGTGAGGTAGTCTAGCCGAAGGTGCCATTAGAGTTGGGAAGGTCACGTGACGTCATATGTGTACGTCCTCGGAGTGACTGAAAAGACCTCACGCCATTGTAACACGCTAACTTGGGCGAAACTTCGCATTATACGTAAATTAGAACTGCGGTGTCACTTGCGGCATTTTGGGCGTATTTTTTGAGTGGGTTGCCTCCAATGAAGCTGAATTTTTGCACCATTACGCACGTAAAATAAACGCCTACTAAATTCGTGAAAGTGAACCACGCAATCGACAATTAAACTGCCCACATCGAGCTATGTTAAGCATTGCTCATCGACCACAAAAATAGCGTTCGTCGGCGATGAGTGGTGTTGGCGTAATGGAATTTCTATTGTACTCTCGAACGGTAAACGAGCTGCCTCGGTAATTTCATGCACCTCCAGCAGCGCCCCCGCAAATGCGACCGGTATATAAAAGTGTTACGATTGTGTATTAATACAATCAACAGTTTGATCCAGTCAGACTTTTACCGCAATAATCTGCGACTCAATTTACTCGTTATAAAACCACTTCGACATCAAAATGCGAACGTTCATCCAGCTAATGTGCACTTCAGCGATCGTCGTCGTCATGATGATGCTTCTTCTTGATGGTATAAAGCATTTTCTTCCGAATAAAAACAAGCGTATAGCTTAAGTTTGAACCGACTTTCAGGCGCTAATTCGTCGCCCGCTGCTCGCGGTCGTCGAAGCAGCAGCAGCGAAGCAACAACGGACGTCGTGCCCGCGAACGGCGATAATAACGGTGGAAAGCATCATCACCACCACCACCACCACAAGCACAACGGTGGCGGCGATGGGCAAGCCGACAACCAGAACGGCATTGACGGGCAAGCGCGACGGGCTGTCCGAGATACGCACGGCCAAGACGCACAGCGCGACGGTCGTGGCCAGCAAAACGACCACGGCCAGCAAGGCAACGATGACCGTCAGCACAACCACAATGGCGATCAGAACCAACGAGGCGACGACAACAACGGCCGTCGTGAGGAAAATAATCGCATCGACAACAACAACGGCCAGTGGCGTGCATCGAGAGTCGCACGAGACACCAACGATCAGCCCGACCACCACGACAAGGAGACGCAGACCATCGGCGGTGTCATCCGCGAGATCATCAGCGAGATCGGCGATCTCCTTGGCGTCAACGGTCAGCACGGCGATCGTAAGGGTGACGACCAGAAACGCCGCGAAACAAGGCAGGCGATCTACGGACAGGATGGGCAACACGGCGAGCACGGTCAGCAAGGAGAGCAAGGTCAACGAGGAGATCGTGGGCACGAAAACAACCGCGGAGATAACGGTCAGCATGGTGATCAGAATCAACAGGGAGACCGTGGTCAGAACAACGGTCGAGCTGACAACGGCCAGCAGGGCGATCAGGGCCAGCGAGGCGATAACGGTCAGCAAGGTGATCAGGGCCAACGAGGCAATAACGGTCAGCAAGGACGTCGTGATCAGCAAGGCAACCAAAATAACTTCGCCGGACAGAGCAACAAGCAGTATTAGCAAAACGATGATAGGCTTTAAATTCATTTAGGCATTCCGTTTGTATAGGAGCCTCACGTTTAGGCCATGGTATTTGGATAATAATCTCAGTCGTGTACTATTTGTTTGTGGTGCTACTCGAAAAGTAAACACCTTATCACGAGATTCGAATAAGCGTCGCTTATGTATGAAAACCCTCGCATCACAAGTTTCGCCCTCACAGGGTTGCCATCTCGGGGTTTTGTACCCCAAATGGCCTTTCTTACTCGATCGTCGGGGTATAAAAATGAATCAAAATTGGTTGAAAAAAGACAACGAAAGCTCTTATCCTTATGACTCGGTTCTTCCTTTCTAACTTTCTTTTCAAATTTGCGAAGGATGCGTTTTTGACTTGAAAAATAAGCTAGAAACTTCAAAAATCAGGTGTACCCCGAATGGGCAACCGTGAGGTAATCCTGAGCTCTCACCAAAAGTTGACAAGCGTTCGACCAGATGAAGTAATCTGTTTGTCGCAATTGCACGAAGCGTGTACGCTCAGCTCCACGATAATCGAACATCAACTGGAAAGTTTTTTGAACACTCCGGGCGAACGCCCCCGTCGCTGTGGTGAGTCACGGGGAAACCTGCTTTTCAAAAAATGATAGCGCAGCCGAAACGAGAGCCGACAGAGGAATCGATTAGTCGCACGAGAAAGCGGCGCGTACGTCGGCGGCGGGGTTCTCGTCTACTGCGAGTTAAGAGGTCGCTGATAAAGCATTTTCACGGCGAAAAGATAACCTTCATTGCGCCGACGCGAGGCTCGCTACTGCTCGCCTGTACCTTAGCGTGCGTCAAATCTAAAAAGTGAAACACCACGTGAAAGGGAAGTGAATTTCGCACCACTACGAAGACGAGAATCGTGCAGCACCGTCGACTGAGCCATGTTATCTTCTTGTGGGTCCCAGCTTCGACGCTGAGTGATTCTAAGCTCGTCGAGTGTGTAAGCTGACCGCTGGGCATTCCCTCTGGCGTGCACGTCATCCATCCCCGTCATTATGGAGCTATTCGTACTCAAGCCGCAAGTATCATAAGTTGACCACACAGCAAGAATTGCGCCGACACAGGCAGATATACCAGACGAAGATCTTGCAGCCATGTATGCATTTACTGTCAGACCGATGATACAAGCACACCCGTAGCCCCGAATTGGACTGTGATAGCAAACTGTGCACCTGCCATCACAAGTCGAATCCGGTGACGCCAGTGGCCGAGTTGCGTTCGAGAGAAAGGCCGAGATGTTGTCAGTCAGTCGAAGGCCCCTAAAGTGTGCCAAATCAGCTTCGAGCGTACACGATTTGGCTACTACTCCAGAGGGCCTCGACTGAGAAGCCCATCGAGATGAAAAACGGTGTGAGAAGTGCAAACATTGAAGCGTTGAATACAAGCACCACGCCTATGCTGAGGATGTCTCTAGTCACGAAAGCAGTCGACGTGACCAGAGTACATGCTCAGGCAAGAAATGGTCAGCAAAAGACAAGGGAAAGCACGCAAAAGCTGAACGCCTACACAATAACAACGCAGTGGGTGCGGTGGTTGCCAGGAGTTATTAGTGTTGACCCGGTGACGAAACATAAACTTCGTTGCCGTGGTCAACACCTAATAGCAACCCGACAATCAACGACAGTAAATGAGAAGTCGAACGCGAAGACTCGGATAATGAAGTTGAGCTTGTCTTGCATCGGTTTTTTATACGCCGATTTGGCGCCAAAAGCGCGCGCTGAAAATCCAGTTGGATTGCGAAAGACTGCAGCGGTGAATTGGTTGATGTGTTCCCTTTCTCGCTGTAGACTGGATTTCTTAGCGTGTGAACATTTTCTTTCCGAGCTTTGGATTCTCTTTCGTAACCTTTTCATCGCCTGGCTCTTCAAGTGTAACTGGGGGTGTGGAAAGGCACCACACCAAACATAAACGATGCAGTACGTAGCTATTTGGATATTATGAAATATTACCGTGCGTTATCATGTGCGTCGTTCTGTAAATCTGCAAAAATATCGAGTTTACCTACGTCTAAAATCACATGAGATAGTGTAGTAAGTAATCTTCCTGTACGATGTCAATTACTTAGCGCCATTCTACGTTTTCCTATTTATAATCACCACTAGCGTTTTGAGTATCAGAAACTGACAGCAGCTTGATCGCGACTTGTAGAGTTTTTATCTCCGATCTCGTTAATAGATAGCTGTCACCGAAGCTACATAAAAGCAGACTTTTCAACATTTTCGCACTGCGTTTGTGACGTAATCAAAGTATTTTTAGTTAACAGTTTTCACATGCTATATTTTCACAGGCTGCGTGGACGTCGAGGAATCTCGCGCCACTGAGCACACAAAATAGCGCCCACCGAAAAGGAACCACGCAACCACTCATTACACCGTCAACGTCATCGAGCTATCGATATATTCGGCACTTCCTCTGCAATAAAACCTGCAATTTTCCAAAAAGCGCGCACGTTGGTTGGCGTAATCGACTTTAATTTTCATTGTACTCTCGAACGGTAAACGAGCTGCCTCCGACAATTACTGTCGCCCACACGTTCAGCCAGATGGTCCGACTGGTATATAAATAAAACTTTTATGCTGTAACAATCAACAGTTCATGATCAAAAGTGAGGTTCAATTACGTCTTTGAAAAGTGCATTCGAAAATGCGTTCGTTTGTCCAACTACTATGTGCTTCTGCGACCGTCATCGTCCTGATAGTGCTCATTGGCGGTAAGCATCAATGGAAGCTTTCAACTTCAGATCGACATTCGACTTTACCTCAAAAAATTTTGACTATAGGTGTGAAATCTTCGCCCATTGGAGGTCGAAGCAATAGCCACGAGGAAGCGCCAGGCTCTGTGCCAGCCTTCGGTGAAAATAGTGGAAACGAGCATCATCACAGGAAACACGGCGAAAATGGTCAGCACGACAAGACCCGCGGCGACATTCAGGGCCACGAAGACGGGCAGCGCCGGCTCGCAAGAGATACGCACGGTCAGGACGGAGAACGGGGCCAACAAGGCGACCACGGCCGTCGAGAGGATGGCGGTCAGCAAAACTATCGTGGCGACCAGGGCCAACGAGGAGATCATGGCCAGGAGAATGGTCGTCGCGAGAATGGTCAGCAAGGCGAGCGCCATGACAACGAACAGTTCCGTGGATCGAGGATCGCGCGAGACACGCACGACAGGGACGGACAAGAGCGCCGCGGTGACCAAGGCGAACACGATCATCGAGGAGACGGACGCCAAGACAACTATCGCGACGGCCACGGCCAACAAGGCGAGTGGGGAGACCGCGGTCGGGAGAACGGTCATCGTGACAACGACCCCTTCCGCGGATCGAGAATCGCGCGAGACACGCACGACAGGGACGGGCAGCGTCGCGGTGAGCACGGCGAAGAAAATTATCGCGGAGACCACGGTCAGCAAGGTCAGTGGGGAGAGCACGGTCAGGAAGATCGTCGCCATGATAACGGTCAACGAGGCGAGCGAGACCAGTTTCAAGGACCACGCGTCGGGCGAGCCGTTCACGATAGAGATGGACAGCATGACGAGCATGGCCGTGGCGAACAAGGTCAACGTGGCGATGCCAACGGCCAACGTGGTTACGGTCATGAGGGTCGTCGCGATCATGAGGATAATCGCAACGATAACCATGGGCAACGCAACAAGCACTAACTAAAAATTCGCATTAGTATCTCACGAAGCCAGCAGACTTATCATAACTTGACTAGCACACTACTTATCTTTCCATTGTATTCTCTATGAGAAATTTAAAGCCATAGTTATTGTTTTGCGGTGCTACTACCCTCGTGCATTCGTTTCCTTCAGTAAATATTCGCAATCTCGAAACTTTGTCATCCGCCGTCGGATCGAGAAGAACGCAATTAGAACTACGTACTAAAGGGTCCGTCAAAAGTGGACAGGAGTGGCCTTGTTTAGACTGCATACGTTGTTCAACATGAGAACAGAAGGCTCGTGGCTAGGCGTTACGTAATGTTTCATTGTTGAAAGTTCATACTCTCCCATTGCTATCGATGGCCTTCATGCGTTTCCTGTCGACTTTTTCCAAACGCTTTAGAAAGCACGACGTCATTGTCCGTTCTTGATTACAATTTACATTCAATGCAAATATGCTGGACAACTTGCGACTTATAAAAATAGATCGTCAAAATTCCAAAAGAAAGCTCGCCCAACCATAGACCCTGTGCTTTCGGTTGCACCCTATTCGCTAGGCGGCGCGTTCCAGTTCAATTCGCGTTGCGAACCTCACTTCCGAGAACACATCGTTCGCTCGCGGTGGCATCGGACGACTTTTATGCTGCGACTCCTGAAAGTGGAACGCGTGCACCGTAAGACACGGATTCTCGACGCGCATGCCCGTTGCGATCATAAAGTAGATAGCACGATTCTCGATACCGGGCGAGGAAAACTCAACGTCGACATTCTCGACGATGAAGTCGTCGATTGGAGGCCAAAACGCGTACGCGTCGTGCGAACCAAAGTACCGTCCGGGATAGCATTTCGACGCTTCGAGATCGGGGAATTCGAAACGCGATAGAACGTAAGCGTTAGCCGAGCCAGCGAGGAATTTCGGCGTTCTATTCGCGTCAGTGACTGGAGGAACGGGTGAGAACATTTTGAGAAATTCGAGTGTCTGATCAAAATAGATGTCGGCATTTGCGATCATAACGAGTTTCCCTTTGAGGCTTTGATTTGCGTACTCGAAACAGCGGCGAAGTGTCAGCAAACGGGTCGAACTGTATGAGTGAATGACGATTTTCTTTCGAAATTGCTCGATTGGAAAGATCGGATCGAAGCGCTGGAGGGGATCGAAGAATGCTTGCTGAACGTCATGCCAGCTTTTGGCTCCAGTCGGAAGCTCATCTTCGTTTTGGAGGAGATGAATTTTATTTATGAAGCGATTCGCGAGGTTATGTCGGAGGGTGTAAACGAGGTCGAACATACGCGGAGGGTGACTCGGATAGTAGAACTGAGTGACGAGATGGAGTTCGAGGGCGGATCCAAGATCCTACAAGCATGAAGCAACCGTTGAGGAAATCTCTTAATTAATTAAATGTAGTTAATAAAAGTTAATTAATTTTTTACATGAAAATGACGTGGGGAATTAGCAGGTTGATCGAATGAGAAAAAGCTTCGATTTTCCGGATTGAAAGCGGTTGAGAAGCGTACGTTCAAGATGTCCGGAACGCTTAAATGATATCGCTCCAACACGTCAAGTTGTGAGATGGACCCAGCAAGCGAGACGGTTACACTTGACTCAAGCGCATTCAGCCTGGAAATAGTTAACAAATTCGTGCGAAAATGGTAGGTGCAAATCGGGAGTCGTTTACTTTTGAGTGTGAAACGCAGTGAAGTACAACAATATCAACGATACCGCTGTAATCAGAGCGGAAAAAAGAAGAAAGCACCCGCGAAGCCGCGGGCGTCGAAAGCGCATACACGGAAGAACTGACTTTGATTCATATGCGGCACGAAAAGGCTTATTCAGATCTACATGTCAGCTACGTTTCGACGAAAGTACGTAGATGGAAGCGGTCGTTCGATGACGGTCATAAGCGAGTATTAGCTCAGGTGCTGTAAACCCAGAATACAAATACGAGCGTACGTGTTAGTAGGAAATCGTTCTACTAAGCCGCGAAAAGCAATTATTAGCAAAGCGATGATTTTAGGTCGTCACTTAGTTACACAAACGGCTAGATTTTATTCCCGATGAAAACCTTCAAGCAGGGCCAAACACTCGAGTTGCTGGTCGTGCTCCCGTACATTTACGCGCTACTCGTTCGAAAGGCGATGCGAACGTTGTGCTGGCGCACAATCTTCTCGGCTTCGTTCGAGAGCTCATCGATTCGCGACGACCAGCGATCGGATCGTCCACTTGCGCCTCTCTACTTCAGCTCATCGGCGGAAAGAATCTTCTCGCGGAAAGGCTTCGTGAGCTTTCAGCCATCCAGGTCGTCGTGGGAGCGAAACTTCTAGAAGGGCTTCGTCAGATGTCAATGATCGTGCTCGTCTTGATCCTACTCTGGTTCAAGAAAATCTTTCCGACTTGGCAGAAGCTCGGCTTCCAGCCTCGTCTGCACTGCGTCTTCGCTGCTGACGAGGACCTCGTTCAACGGTGTTTTCACGCGATTTTCACGGCGATGACTTCCGAAACCGAAACTTTCACGGCGAAACCGAAAAGGCATCCTGCCAATAAATAAAAAAACTTGTCCAGAAACTAGACTGTAGTTTTCAATAAATGTGGAACAACACCGAAATCTGGAACATTCTGGAGCATGCTCGGATAACTCTTTTTCGCCTCGCAGCATGCAAAAACCACACTCCAAAGAACTTTCAAAAGATGTTCTGGAACAGCTTGGAGCACTCTGGAACATTCAGTTGTTCGCCGCCTGAACCTAGGAGACCCTTGGATATACTCCTTGGCATACTCGCTAACTTTAATCCGCGGCGACGATCGACGCCTGACCAGTAACCATATTCCTTTGCAGCGCGCTACGCGAGGTATGGCGTAACAAGTAAATCGGCAAAGCCGAAAAGGCATCCTGCCGTTTCACAAAAAAACACCAG
>JAQGBB010001126.1:0-14608 GCA_034691745.1 Prismatolaimus dolichurus
ACGAAGCTTCGTGCATCCTTCGCAAGCGCTTCGACGGCAGCTGTCGGCAGGTAGCCACTACTGCCGAGCTCAAGACGTCGAAGCGACGCGCCCGAATGAGCGCTCAGTTGGCGAACGAAGTCCGTCATCGCCGCAGAACTGAACTCTCCCTGATAGTCGATGCGTAACTCAACGAGTTTCATTAGCTGCCCGATTGCAGCTAACGCAGCGACGCCCCGACCGGAGCGATCATGGATAAAGTCGAGTTCAAGGACTTCGATCTCGGGCGAACGCTCACAGACTTCGATGGCATCGCTGAACCTCACAATCGAGAGTCGCAATTCCTTCATCGATTCAAGCGCAACGACTCCCCTCCAGTGAATGTTCGAGTAAAGAAAATCGATTCCCTTTAGCTGTCGGCATCGCGCGGCGATGACACGAAAGACGTCCGCTTTGCTGCCGTCGAGCATGTACAGATAGGCAAGGCTGACCTGCTTGAGTGAGGTGCGATGGGCGAAAAACGCCTCGAGCTCTCTGGCATTCTCGAACATTTCGCCCTCAGATTTGCTCGTTCCGCCGAGTCCGACGATGCGCTCGATCGACGGTGGGATACTTCGAAATACGGACGCCGATGCTTTGACGAAGCCACCTGTCCACGGGGGAGCAAAGCTCAAGGTCTTTAGCTTGGCGAACGCGTCGAAGCGGAGTTCTTGGGAAAGAATGACCGGGATCAATGCTGGCTCACAGCGAAAATGAATCGATTCGATGTTCGGACATCCGTCGCCGATGAGGCGAAGATCGGTTTTCCAGCCAATCGGATCAACGGTTAGCGATCGGAGTCCAACGCCAATTCGGTGCGCACAAATGGCAACAAAGGCCGATTCGCGCTTCCTGGGATGAGAGCACAGTTCAACGATGTCGGCAAAGTCGAAAGATGTCACCCGCTTCCAACAGACAAGCATCAGACGTCGAGTTCTATGGAGAAGAATTTGACTGATTTTGCCGTCGAGTAAAAAAAGCTGAACCTTCGTCTCGCTTACCCTTTGCTTGTCAACTCGACTCGAATTCGTTCTTTGATGGTCAGAAAACGGAAGATCCTTTCCCATACATCGGCGTTCGCTAGAGGTCGCGCGACAACGCCAGACTGCGCACAGGTCAGCAGATTGACCAGTGGTTTTGAACAAATCCGGGCTAAGCTTTTGCCTTTTAGCTTCCATTTTCGGTGTTTGCAGTTTGAATCTCCATATGAATTGTATAACCTACGCAGATTTGTGTGCTCAAAGCAGACGGATGAAATAAGTCGAGCTGTTGCCATGACGCCGATCCAAGCCATGGCTTACGTGGTCTGCACTCTGCACTGCAGTTTGCACTTTGCAACCGCGGATACGTTCTCTGCATGACTCCTCTTTCGCAACAGCTGCTCGACGTTATTGAAACAGTTAGCTTGAAATTTCAAAGTAAAGTATAAGACACAAGTCGGCATACCCACACGCCTGATTCTGCCGCAGTATTTCCGGACCTAGTTATGTATACAGAAAAACGTAATGCAGTGGCTACGTTCTATTGTTCTTCTGAACGTCGAGCAGCGTGTAATGAAAACCTAATGAAATCCAGTAAAATTGAATCCCTCTGCTAGACAGCAGCGATTTGGTTTTGATCTGACCCTAGCAAAAATTCAGTTCGATTCACCAGCCTAAAACGAGCTTTTGGCTCTTCCTGTCCAAAACTACCATTCCTTTTACGTTTTTCTGCCACTTTTCCCAAACTAGCTTTTGCTAATAAGATGTACTCCTCGCAATTTTTCCCCCGACCGCGGCACCGTCATAGAATAAGAAGAATTTCTCCCGTTCCCTTTTAGCTGTGCAATTGATTCTTTTCGAATAGTACCTCGGCACGCAGGATATAAGAAGCAGTGATAAAATGTTGGCAGCATAGAATCATTAGAAAAGCTAAAATCTACAGCAAATCCCCAAACTGTTAGCAGTTTGAAGAAATCGACGGCGCCAGTTTTCATTCTGTAGCGTCAACAGATAGACGGCGAACTTTCATCGCTCCTTCGGTGAGCTTCTCGCTCATCTCCCAGAACTTAGCTGCGAGTTCGTCGTCAAGCGCGTCCAAGCGCACGGCGACCGGTTTACATTCGGCGAAATAGTGCCCGCTGACGTTCTCTAGCTCAGGCGCAACTGCGAGATAGAGAATCGTCTGGCAGCCTTCGACTGTCGACTAGACAAAAACGTTGAACAATTGCAGCAGTTCTTTGAAAATATTTTGGAATTTACCTTGACATAAAAACCTGCAGCACTGAAGACAGCCTTGTACAGCGGGCTTGCATTCGACACAACTATGTTCGATGCAACAAAGCCAGGATGCAAACAGTTGGCTGTCACTCCTACAAAAAAGCAGTCTGCAAATGATTTCAAAAATGAAGAAAAATTTTCAAAATTGCATAAAATTGAAAAACTACTATTTTATTATTACTGAAATTGAAAAATTAATTAATTAATTTTACAAAAATTACTAAAGATACACTAATTTAAAATTATATTCAATCAAAATAACAAAATAGTCAAGTAGAAAAATAATTTAAAATAAAAATGCGCTAAATATGGTCAATGCGGTTAAATCGAAAAAGCTAATCTCGTCATCACGAAAAATTGCTCACCTGTTCCTTGAAGGCGCCGCGCCAACTCGCGAGTGAATAGCACATTAGCAAACTTGGTGCACTCGTACTCGTGGCATTCTTCATAGTGCCCTTTGATAAAGGTTGGTGGATTATTCATGTCAAACGGTGCAAACGTATGAGCAATCGATGAGGTCGTAACAACCCGACTTGGAACGCTTGCCTTCAGCAAATCTCCAAAAAATAAAGCAAAGTTTGTCTTTTTGGTGCCAAAATAGCTAAAGTTGGAGTACCCAAAAGTAGATTTGTGAACACAAAAGGACCAAAATGATTTGTCGCCATTGTAATTTCCAAATTTTCCGACGTGATTTTTGGCGCACTTTCGGTATGTCCCCATGCGCCAGCGTTGTTGATGAGAACGTCGAGACGCTTCTCTTTGTGGCGAAATGCTTGCGCACACTTTCGAACGCTCGCCATGCTCGAGAAATTGCATTCGAGAAGGAATACTTGCTGGTTGCCGCTTGCCTCCTACCAAGAACAAGTTCCAGTTCCAACGTTTGCAATTTTACAAGCTAGAATTCGATGACTTTATGGAAAATTAACGATTTTTTATGTAAAATGAATTTTTTATATTATAGTTTATATCAATTGAATTCAAAACAGCAATTGCCCTAAATTAGTTTTAAACTGAGTAAATAATACAAATGATACTAATTTAACTCTAGTTTTATTTATAATAATTTAAAATTTGTTTAATTTTATGTTATATTTGATAAATTATTATTGTCAAATAGTTGAATTATATTTATGTATTTTGAAAAACGTTGCTGCAATTTAATGTTAGAAAACACTAGTACATCAGAATATGATGCTTATTGCAGGAAATAAAATTATTATATTTTTGAAATTATTATTTTAAGTTATTCTTTTTAATTTAAAGTCAAATTTTTTTATTTTTAAATAATGAGAACGGTTCGTAAAAATTTGAAGCGATTATTATACCTTTATGTGATTCGCCACCTCTTTTCCTTTCTGCGTGTTTCGCACGGGCATGTAGACACGGGCACCATGTTTGGCAAATTCGAGTGCTGCCTCTCTTCCAATTCCTGAAATGCTTTACGTGAAATAAAAACTCTTGGCGAAAAGTGTAATTAATGCGGCCGTTTACCCGATGATGCTCCAGTAATTAAAATCACTTTCCCCGTCAAGTCTTGCGTAATCGTGTAGTGACCGCATGTTAGCTTTAAATATAGCTTTATGGCCAACAAAACGACGATGACAAGCGCAAAAACGACGACGAGAAGCGACATCGCTGCAGCTGTATTCGACTCCTTTACAACACTGGACGTTTATTCGATGTTAAGGCAGGCAAGGATTTTGTTTGCGCTAGGCTCGGCTGGATAGACAAGGGCTTCCGACGTTTCGTAAACATATTTTCGCGTTTTTGTCCCGTACGATAAATGAGACTACAGTGCAGCGTTGAACTTTTACCCGTGCTGAAATGTGGTTTCAAACCTCACTTTTAGCACTGATTTTGGTGCAAATTCGTTGCTTTTCACCGGCCATGTTTTAACTCTTACCGTATTTTCTTGATTAATCCCCCGGGAGATTATTCAATTTTTGCCATTTCGGACCAAGGTTTTTAGAAAATAATAATCCCCCCAGGGGGATTATTCCAGAAGTGCCATCCCATGTGCTTTGAAGATAAAATTTGTATAGCGCTAAATTTTGTGCTTGTAATGGAAACTCACCCTCAGACAATGTGCTCTGACCTCTGTCCAGCCCACACTTATGCTTTTGACCAAGAATTTCCTCGTTACTACGTAAAAAACCGTTTGCCGGCTGAAAAAAACCATATATTATTAACTGATTTCTGAGAAAAAAATTTGACATAATAATTCCCCCCTCCCGAATAATCCTCCCCGGGGGGGATTAATCGGGAGGGGAAATTAATCAAGAAAATACGGTACTGTCTCACTGTGAACGGGGCGTCTTTGGCGATCTTTTTGCATCCCAAAGCCATTCTGGAAATTTATTTATACGCAGTTTGCAGCGAAAACTAGTGAAGGATTGCCCAGTAAATTTGACGAAACTGTAAAAAGCAGTCATGTTTCAAAACGATTTTCGATCGCTAGGACGCGCTTTGTGCTAATTAGTCTGTGAGGGCTATTGTAACATCGCTTTTTCACATAATTTCTACATAAATGTTTCATGCTTACTTTGCATAAATGCAACTTCAGAAGCAAAAATGATCGGTATTGTTCAGACTCGCATTTTGCACTGATACAGATCGGGGCTCATACATGATGCTGGCTTGATCACGCAGAACAATCACCTATTTATTACGAAGCTCAGAGCCAGAAGTTCCTGTCGATTCGCAAGGTGACATCAATTTTTTAATGGATTCAAAACAGCCGACACGGTCTCGCCTAGGGTTGGCGTTTGGGGGAGGGCAAAAATTTTGTTCTCCCCCCATCCCCATGGGGGCCCATGTGGCATCACCATTTTGAGACAAAAAAAATTTCAGGTCGAAACCAAGCTAATATGCATCATGACAGTGCTAAATTGTACGCCCTGGTAACAGAACGATTCGGTCACGCTATTTGCTCAAAAATAATGAAATTTTGAGAAAAAGTTGAAACTTTTTTCGAAAAAATGACAAAATTTTTTGGAAAAAATGTCGTTAGCGTTTGGGTGGAATGGGGCATTTTTAAGAATTTGCCCCATTGGGAGATGGGACGAGGCGCCGCATTTTGCCATCTCGCCTCCTACTCTAATAAAATTTTCTTACAACGTAGCCCAACGAGGCAAAGCGCAGCGCAGCGCTGCGACTGCTGTGAGGGTGTGTTTGTGTTAGAACAAGAGTGACAACGGGGGCCGAAAATTCACTTTTTACATGACGTTATGTATTTCTTTATGTACTACATTGACACGCAGGCAGAGACAAGAAAACCGTGGCCTAGACGAAACATGCTCTGACGTTTTAATTACAAGAGAGATACTTACGCACTGGGTAAAATCCAACCCAACTCAACCAACCCGAGAGATGTTGGTAAAATCCAACCCCTCCAACCCAACCCGACGGAGCTGGGTAAAAATCAACCCAAAATTAAAATAGTCCTGAAAACATTCTGCAACCGAGAACAACGGTTTTTAAAAACAACTAATTTGTAAAAACATTTGAAAATCTTTTAAAATTTTAAACTTGTTTTTCATTGAATACAGGCGTTTGCACATGTTTCAAAATTTTCAGGTTGGGTTGGATTTTACTCACCTGCTTCGAGCTGGGTTGGATTTTGCTCAGTGCCAAATACGTATATTGTGCAGTGAGAGAAAACAGCAAAACCGTAAAATGTGAGATGGAAGTGAACGCTGAGAAGATATCTCTACTACGTGGCGACCAAAATCGAAACTACAGAGTGCGTCTCTGGATCGTAGCGATCGTCGTCGCCCTCGGCGGAAACGTTCAATCCTACAACATCTCCGTCGTGAATAATTTGGAGCGAATCATCGAGCACTGGGCGAATGAGACCCTTCTCACTCGCTACCACTACCGAGCATCGCTCGAGCAACTCGATTTCGCCTCCAGTCTTGACATGTTGCTCGTTTGTGTCGCTGCGATGATCGGAAGCGTTTTCACCATCCACCTCAACGACCACTATGGGCGAAAAAGTGCTCTTTACCTGCATGCACTCACGTTGATCGCGGGCTCGATTCTGACCACTTCCGCGCCAACGATGAATAGCATAGAACTCTTCTTCTTCGGCCGTTTCGTCGGAGGATTGACGCAAAGCGTCGGTGCCGTCACGTCCGCGATGTTCGTGTCTGAAATTGCGCCTCCTTCGATCAGGGGTGCTCTTCTAACATGTTGTCAAGTGTCAAAGGCGGTAGTACGCGCTCTTGCCCCATTGGTCACTACTAGAACTGCGTTCGGAAACGAAGGTCGTTGGCCCTACGCGTTTCTCTTTCCTCTCCCTGCTTCACTGGCACTATTTCTCATCCTTTTCGTGGTCCCTGAGACGCCCAACTATCTCTACTACAAGCAGTCACGTGACGTCGAAAAATCGATAATTTTCTATCGGGGACGATCGGCACTTGAATCTTCAGTGGTCGATCTTGCCGCCGATTCAAGCCTTCATAGTGCAGCTTCTCAGTTTAGTGTTCTCGAGCTTTTCCGAAGAGTCTATCGAAAACAGATGCTTCTCGGCTGCCTCACAGCGCTTGGAGCCCTCACCGTCTCGGGCATTATCGTCCTAAACGCGTATTCGACCAGCGTGTTCATTGAGTCGGCATTAGCAAGACGGATGCCGAATGGGCAACCGTAGGTTTAAGCATAACAAGTCTTTTCGCGACGCTCGTCTCCATGCGTTTGGTCGAAAAGTGTGGTCGAAGAGTACTCATTCTGCTTCTCTTCTTCGGCTGCAGCTCGCAGCTAATATTGTTAGCTTGTTTCGCCGGTGCACCGCATGAGATGATGCTCAGTTGGCTCGCGTGCGCCGCCTTAGTGGCATGGTACGTCTTCTACGCTTTAGGCGCCTCGTCGGCGAGCTACGTCATCAACGAGTTATTCGAGACTTCAGCAAGAGCGACTGCTAGCACCGTCGTGAATTTTCTGGTTTGGCTAATCGACGCGATTTCCGTGCTTGTCTACGCGGCGTTTCAAGACGCCGCAGGTGTGTCGGCTAGTTTTGCACCGTACATTATCGCTTTACTTGTATTCGGCATTATTATTGCGAAAGAGTTGCCCGAAACAAAGGGTCGTCCGGTCGCCGATATTGTCCGTGAACTGCGAAAGGAGGTTGCCGGCATCAATCAAGCTTGTAGAACAAGGGTCGAAAGCAGCGTTTAGCGTAAGAACTGACTGCGATTGAGAGCTCGACTTGTTTCTGTTTATCGAATCAACTCGTTTTTCGATTATTTCCAAGCGTTAGGCACAGTGTCGGACCGTCTATTTACCGTGCCAATAGTTGCAAAACATGTTTCATCGCTTTTCTAATCGCAAATATGGAAATGTGAACGAGACCGGCAAACGAAATTCCAATGTAAAGCCCTAGAATTCTGCCAAATCGTGAAATAAATCCTTCGAAATTCAACGCCAGCTTTTCCTGCGAACGTAGTGCTACAGTACTTCGATTTAAAAAGTTTCTAAATTTCGCTTTTTGGGGTGATAGAATTTTCAGAATGCTAAAAAACGCGACTGAAAATTTGCAAAAATCATATCTCAAGTTGTAGAATAGCTAGCAACAAAATCTTTGCACACCTTGAACGCCACCGAAAGCTCTATAAGGAAAAATTTCAGCCCAAACCGGTTTACCAAATGTGTTCACTGAAATGGAGCCGAAATCTGGTGTATTCCAGCAGCATATACTAAAACAAGTGTGCATGAACCAGTGAATTGGAAAATGATGCGTTTCAGAACGGAGAGACCCAGTTAGAGCGGCCTCGGAGTGCTGGTCGGAGGCCGCTGCGGTCCGCAATGCAGCACGGATAGGAGAGGGGGGCAGGGCGAGCACACTCTTCCATCGCTAGCTGATGTCTTCTATAGATAGACAATATGATCTCGGACGATCACAATCGTCACCCGAGAACACTAAGCTAATGACTTTGCGCTACAGTACGTCGAGTGTTCTGCGTCGAGTGACAGCATGGCTGAAATAAGTAACTTTTTCTGCATAGCGCATAAAGATCAATCGCGAAACGCCGAAACGATGAACGCGAGCGTCTTGCAGCTGATAAAAACGCTTACACAAAGCACAACCAGAAACGCGGCTACGACGTCAATCGAAAAGAACGCGAGGACATTGAGACGTGAACCGCGATTCTGAAGTAGCCGAAGTTTATTCGTCTGCCGAATGGCTCGTTCGAGAACGAATGTTTCGAGCTCGATTGCCTCGATGACCTGATCGCGGATGAGACCCTGTAGATGGACCATATTTGCCTTATACTCGGCGCGATCGACATCGCGTACGGCGTCGACGACCGCGTCGGCGCTAAGCTTAAACTTATCGAGAAAGACACCGATCTTTCGCGCTCGAATGAGGGCCGTATTGCGATACTGTTCGGCGAACTGCGGCATCGCGACGAATGGGACGCCCGCGCAGACGCTCTCCATCGTCGACTTCAGGCCGGCGTGACTGATGAACACGACGGTCTTCGCGTGATTGAGGAGGTCGACCTATGCAGTTTCAAAGCAATACTTTCAGGCGTTCTTCAGCTCCGCGCATTCTGTACATACAACACACATGACGTCACCGCGAAGGTAAAAGTGGTCTAAAAATTTGGATGTTTGTTTACTAAGGAAGGAATCTCCCTTGCCCCCTGCTCCTGCTGCTTCTTCTCACCCTCGGCAAAGTCAAATGTAGCAGAATGTTGGTAGAACATGTTTCAGGTTGTTCCAGACCATGTTCCGTGGTGTTCGAAAACACGTTGTTCTAGAACCGTTCTAAAGTGCATTCTAGCGTGTTTTTTCATAGAGGTAATTTTTCGAAGTTTTCGATTTTCTTTTCAAAGACTTGGTCTTTAGCCTTGCGCAAGGGACATGTTTTTCGGCTATTCCGATGACACCAGTTACTTCTACTACCAGCCGATGCGCACCTGTGGCAGCCAGCGTATTTTGCGTATATGAGGTGCCGTCTTGCTGCCGGGCGCGTCATCCTGATCGTACTGCCACACGATCCGATAGTCCTTCAGTCGGTCGAGCGCGCCCTCGAATGCGCGCAGGACGCTCGCCGGCGCCGCCTTCCACTTAACCATATGACCAAAGGCGACGACGATCGTTCCCTTCGACGCCGGATCGGCGACGAACGCCTCGAGCTCCGGCGGAAGGGGTTGACCAGACCGACATGCCAAAAGCGTCGTCGCGATTTCGTGCAATTGTGGCCGTGGCCAGTCAAACAACTGCGGAAGCTGCGAAAGGGCTTGGACGGCGCCGCGCTCGAAATCGGCGAAACCGCCGAAATGGTCTGCGTGAAGTGGTGTGAGCGCGTCGGAGACCAGGTGCTCGTTAACTTTGTTCACCACTGCGAAGAGTAGCTGCTTGGCGGTGTTATCGACGCGCGAGGCGAAGCGGTGAAGGTCCGACGTTTCGCGCGTGCTCAGTCCAGGATACGAAGCGAAGGGCTCGGGCGCCATTCGCGACCAAACGGTGTTCGGCGCTGTCATTGTCGTTGACCAAGCGACGACTGGTGCCTGTATATAGAATTGGTGGAGAAACGGCTTTTTATTTTGTGTGCGTCTTAAAGAGCCGCCGTCCACATACGGCGTCACATGTCGGAGGTCGGTCCAAAAGTGACGTGCAAAAGTTAGCCTGCGTTTATGTCATAGAGGCAGTGGCTGGGAAGAAGAGTCACAAGCAAATCGGCGGCGCCAAAAAACGCCATCATGCATCTATGCCACTTGACACCACAAAGCATTTTTTGCTGAAAAAGTTTTTTGAAGCACAAAAATTTGAATATTATAGCACTTTTGAAACACTACTGGAACACTGTATTTTTCGTGCGCACAACATCTACGAAATATGAATAGGACGCAGAATATTCGCTCTGCTTGTTCTAATTGATTTACAGTCAGTATTTGCGAAAATAAGCAGCTCTGCCGTGCAAAGCCCAAGAATTCCAACTTATCCCTACCAATTGTGCTCCGCAGCATAAATTAGAGTATGCGATACAGAAACATAGATGCGCGAAGCTTTTGCACAGCAAACGTGATCAGAGAAAAAAACCGAAATTCTTGGTACACTGATTGATAAGGTTGCTGTCAACTAAATTCAAAAAAACAAATAAGTCGGATCTACCGATCCTCGAAGGCCACGGATGAATTGTGCGGCGCGGCAGTGGGCCTAAAACCACTTATAACAAAAACCACTTGCGACACTGCACTGAAGTTTTATACTCCACCAAGCTAGGATGCCGCCTACCAGATTGCAGTCAAATCCGATCATTCTAGCTGAAGTTATACGAGAAAAGCCGTTTTGGCGCGTGCTAGTGAGCCTGAAGCCACTTATGACAATTTGCTACCAATCACGTGTTCCTTTTAGAGCACGTTCTATCCGCATCCTCACCATCAAACTTCAGCCAACTTCGTCGAAAAGCGCTAGAGTTATGCGCGAAACACGTTATTTTTACATGGCGACGGACCTTGCGGCGCGCCCTGTTTCCGCTGTATAGAACCCTTGGCGCACAAAATCTAATCAGTTCCTTCTCGGACCATATGGCACCTATGTTCCAAATTTCGAATCTTCAGCTTCCTTAAACGGACGGATGGACGGACAGACAGACACAAGACAAAGACCGTCGCAATAAGGCAGCTGACGTTCCGTCAGTGGCCTTAAAAATGTTTCCATTGCATAACAAAAATTACTTTCTTTTTTATTTCTGAAAATATTACAAAATTTCTAAAAATTTTCCCAAAAGCTCTCTCTCTATTTCTCTTCTCATAGCAAATCCCGGTGAACAAATAAACATAATTTTTCGACAACTTTTCCAAAAACCTTACCTGTGTGAGATTGGCGACGAGATACGCGCACGGTGCGAAGTACGTATCGATGACGACCAGATCCCACTTCTTAAGCCCGACGATTTTCTCGATTTCGCTCCAGTGCCTCGTGACAGCCGTTTTGCACACGATGGCGTTCATTTTCCACGGAAACACGAAACCCCATGGCGTTATCTCACGCATCGTCCACATTATGGCATCGCTCGCCGAGTTGTTCTCGTGCTTGTACATGTCGCGCAACGTTGCATCTTCGAGGTCGACCTCGAACGCAATGTCCTCGATGTAGCGACTCTTGAGGAGATCCTTGACGCGCGTAACAGGTGACCAAATGACGACGGTGTGACCGCGCTTGCCGAGCGCCTCCGCCGCGGGTGACATCGACTTCTTGTGGCTCGAATGGTAGTGCATCGGTATGAACAGCACATTCGCGCCGTACGTCGCTGGCGCGAAGAAGCAGAATGCCAACACGATGAGAAACGTAGAAAATTTTTTCATTTTTTCTTTCTCGCTATTTTTGGTGAAGAAATAACGTCGCGCACAGGCGCGTTACTAGCAGCCGTCGCTGAGGTGTGTGTATATAAACAGCGGGCTTTTGCGCTGGCGAGAAGAATACATCGTATCTTCCTTCCACTGCTAACATAGATAAGGCTGCTCTGCTCTTACGCGAGCAGTGCAAAGGTTGTGTGGAACAGAAGCCACTCTGCTCTACAGTCGTTTGGAGTTTAGCAAATATTGAACAGCTCGACAAACTTTGTCAACCTTGTAGTAAATGACTCAGAAATCCGCTAATCTCGTAGAGACCAAACTGTACGCACAAACTGGCCACAAACGCAGAGCAGTATTAACTGTAAACAGTGCAGCAGTATTAAACTATCGCGGTTCATGAAAGCACTGTTCAACGTTCCTTCGCTTTCACTTGCGAAAGAAAAGTGCAGTGGCGGACGCGACGATGAATGCCGCAGACATAAGGGATGATCCTGCGAGATTACTACCGGCGTTGCATAAGTCACGATCGCATTCTCAGACGGTCAGAGATAAAACGGAACGGCATGTTAGGTTTCGTGAATGATTGTATCTTTCGTTTCAGCTTTCGCGTGACGCATTCGAAGGTATCTTATGCTCAATAATCGTCACAAAGATTAGCGTGAGACAATCGGGAAGGCACTTGACGCTGTTGACCTCCAGCAGCTTCGTCTCGTCGGTTGCATTTATTCGCCGACAGTTCAACAAGTAGTTGATGCGGCCAATCGCATTTGCTGTTCGACTTCCTTGACCGTACTTCCGGTTTTGGTTTCGTTCGGGTGGAGTTACATTTTGGAGGCAAAATTCTCGCAGTTTTTTTGAGGGTTTTCAGCGGAAAGGACTTACGTGATGCAGAGCTCCTCGTTTTTGTTGTAAGATTAAATTTTAAAATCTAACTACATGATCGCTCAGCGACAAGCAAGGTATCGTAAAGTTCGTTACCAAGCTGCGTACATTCCTGGGTAGAAGTAAAACCATGAAAGCTAATTAGCGGAAGTTGCCAACTGGAAGCGAAAGCTGTTTTCAAAAGATGAGATTCGGTTAAATTTTGCTAAGCTTTTTATTTCTTTTACAAAATGACAAGACAACATTTGCTAGTTTCACGCAAATTACAGCAAATGGGCCACGCAGGATAGACACGCGGAAATTAAAAACGTCAAAATTGTTCCCCGAATACATGAGGGAAATGTCGTTTATCACATAGTTAGCATTTTTGGCTTCTTCGTCCTCTCAAAGTTCTCCAAAATACGCAATTGATCGCATCAGCTGGCGGCGACATCGGCAGCACGCCTCACAACAGTAGAACAACGCAAAGAACACCTCGGCGATGCTTATCAGCGACGCGCCAACGCAGAGACCAAGCGCGCAGCCGATGTTATTGACGAGATCCAGCGGCGTGATCGCCTGCCACTCGTCGACAACGCGATACTGCATCCTTTCCATTAGAAATTGGCGATGACGCAGCTCTTCCGGAAGTCGTCAACCGACATCGACCGATTCGGCGGGCGCACGAGCATTCGGCGGACGCACGAGCGCGAGCATTTGCGCGAGCTGATTGGGAGTCGGGAGATAGGAGACGCTCACCGACGTGTCGTAGCGGACCTCTTCGCATTCGATTTTACAATAGTCGCAGAGCTCCTGAAGAAGTGCCGACAGACTGTGCTCTTGCATCGGACGGCCCGTCTTGGTGCTATTGACGCGATAGAGACCGCCTACGATAAGCGACGCTTTGCATGCGAGCTGCGTGGAGTTCATACGGAGTCCGTACTGCATTCCGTAGCGCTGACGTATGCGATATTGAAGCTATAAATGAGAGGCTGCTATTCTCATTTTCGCGCTTGTTTTCTTATTTTTTTTGCATCATGCCAAACCAGCTATCCTCTTTTATCTTTTACCTAACACTTAGGGGACGTCGATCATGTAGAGCACGGCCATGCTGGCAAATTCAAAAGACTTCATCCACGGTCTCATGGTCACTGAAACCGTGTGAACTCGACCACGCTTCGCGTGGTCAATTGCATCAACATATAAGATGATTGCATATATAAGAGGTGGTTTGCCACAGTTTGCAGTGCTATGAGTTTGGTCTCCGCCCCGTTTACACATGAAGAATAGCCGTAGCTGCATTTTGTACCAATTCTTACCTTATTTAAACACTGCTGACACTGACCATGTACTGCGTGGTCCGCCACCATGTAGGGCGTGGTCAGTGACGTCACGTTTTGAGGTACCTCGGGTTGAATATCTGGAGAACCTGCGAGAGAATTGAGGGTGGACCACAACAGTAGTACCCAACTACTAGCCCCCTATAACGTGCTGATGAGAGTTTTTATGGCTGTTTCACAGTGTTCCAGACTGTTCCAGTGTGTTTCGAGGTGTTCAAGAACATTTTGAAAAATTTCCTAAACATGTTTTTTGTTTCATGTATCATGCAGAGCCGTGGAACATCTAGTGTTCCAGTAGTTCCAAAGTGCTCCGAGGTGTTCCAGAACACTACGCAAATTCGCATGGACGTGGTTTGTGGCAGAATGCCTTCACTGGAATGGCTCTTTATGGACACACGCCCCCCCCCCCCCACACACACACACACACACACGGAATCGCTACATACCTTATGCGGCACGCTGTAGTCCAAGCAGAAACACTCTTGCATGAGCGCGACGTACTGCCGCAGACAGGCGCTCTGCATGTAGCGCGGATAGTCGGGCAGCAAGAAGAGCGAGCAGTTCGATACACAGCCACCGATGCTCTCCGTATGCCGATGGTACTGTGTCATGAGAATCGCGACGTCCGTGCGAAAGCCGGGTGCCAGATCGATGCCGCTCTCGAAGTACTCGAACTTCGCCGGATCGTCGCGGTCCATCACGAACGCGTTGAAGCCGTACGTGTACTGCATGCCCGCTGTGCAGTACTCGTCGGGCATCACGTTCAAAATGAACTCGACGCCGCCGCGAGGGCCGGGCGTGTTCACGAGCAAATTGAACTCTTTCGCGT
>JAQGBB010001127.1:0-14604 GCA_034691745.1 Prismatolaimus dolichurus
CAATTTTAGCGTCAAAGTGACAAGACTACGGTAATTCTTATAACAAATGTAACAACAAAAGATTCCGCAAAGGTTAATTGCTGTTCCATACACGACGTTGTGGCGGCCGCAACACAACGGGCACAGGTAGTAACGTACAATTGCCTGGTTCGCTTTTGTTTGTCGCAAAAGTTTTGCGAGTTTTTTTAACTGGCGCGCTTTTCGTATCCGTTTTGTTCCCTTTATAGCAATCACTTTATGGACTGGCGTGTATAGTTGTATTCAAGCTAACAATGGTCTAGTATCATGTATGGGCTTGGTGGCCAGTTTGTTAACGGCTTTAAAAACAGGTCAATGTACGTACTACCACAGCTGAGGAATTTTATGAAATTGCGGTGGAATTTTTCTCATTAGGCTTATGAAAGCTTCTATCGCCGTTCTTCATTAGTCTACAACTATCGCAATCTTGACAATTCATTGTCTTTATTTTTGTTGCATTTTCATTTTTTTAGGAATCTGGGCTTTCGATTCATTAGTTCGCTCCACTTTGGCCTACTTGCTGCTTTTCGCATACCTTCGTCCCATATTTGGTTCAAGAATGACTTAATCAGCTGTGCAGAAATCATGGTTTTCAAGCAACAAGCCGGTGCTACTCGTCCGCGCGACAGATTGAAGATATCGGGGCCCTGATTTTGCAGCGAGGTTGGTGGCGAAAGTCCACGATCGAATTCAGGATGTCGCTGTTATGTGTTTACAGTAAGTGAAATATAAGTAGTAAATATATTTACAGTTTCCATACGTTTGCAGTTTTACGTAATTGGTGGTGTCATGCGTGTATTGAGGTATTATGGGTATAGGCATGCAATCTATCATGTGGCCGAAGAGTCCCGTACTTTGGCTTGTTTTCTCAAAATTTCAGAGCCGGTTTTCTCCAGACTGGCGTCCTTTAATGAGTAATATAAGTCCACCGGTCAGTTCTACGCTGTTCTAATCGCGTGCTAGCCGTTGGTTGACGCTGACTTTGCAGCCGATGCTTTTTCCCGCCTTTTTATCGTTTATCCCATTAGTAAGGGCCGGGTTTCGTTTTTTTTTGCCAATAAAAATTCTTTATTTGCCAATAACGGACAACCAACAGGAACTCGCTAATAGATGGATCAGCCCCTAAATACGGAATTTCATTGAAATTTAAAAAACGAAGCGATGTGAAAAAATGTGAGCTTAGTCTCAGTAGCGATCAGTTATTAGCTGTCTGTAAAAATTAGCTGGAGTAGCTTACTCCCGTATGTGTACTCTCCCAGTCACGTGGTTCTTATTGGCAAATATAAAATTTTTATTGACAAAAAAAAAGAAATTTTTTCCTCAAGTAAAAGACGGGTTTTGCAAAATGGATTTGCGAATAACTTTGCAACGCGTGAACTTTAAGCCAACATCAAAATGTCAGGAAAAATCAGGGCTTTCCAAAACTTGTTTCGGTTTTTACAATTCCTTCGCGCGTTGCAAAGTTATTCGCAAATCTATTTTGCAAAAACTTACTTATGGAACAAACGATAAAAGCGCGAGAAAATGCGTCGACTGCAAAGTTAGTAAACCAACGGCTAGTAAGCGATTAGGACAGCGTAGGGCTGACCGATGGACTTTACTCATTAGTGGACTTATATTACCTGTAGTCCATCTAAAATGTACTTTTGCCCTCCAATACGTCAAACTAACGCCCAAATTACGGCAATTATTTTGAGGAGAAAACCGGCTTTGAAATTTTGCGAAAAACCGGCCAACGTAAGGGACTCTTAGAGCACGTGATACCCTCCTGCATTCTTACTGGGTGTACGTTTACAGGTTTTGTACTGTCGACAAAAAGAAAGGCGAAACGAAAGCGCGCATTTGAACAATATTCTAATGTGTGCTTGCATTGAGAGGTGTATGTACAGTATGTACGGTATAGTACACTAGGTGCTACGTTCGCAGTTTCCTACACGTAGCATTAAAACTGTTTCATCTGGTTTTATGTCTGTTAGTAAGGTTGAGAAGAGTATTCGATGCAAAGCGTTGTCTCTTTTTGGTCCCTGCTTTCTTCGATTTCGAGGCTAGATAAAAATCTAAAGCACTCTCACCCATGTGCTAGCTGTAGCTTTGCTTTGAGTGCGCTAACGTCGAAACTGCGGACACGAGTGTGATTGATGAGGGGCGGTTAAGAATTTTTTCGAGCTATTTTTGCTTGTGGTATTTTCTTTGAAGGCGCATTTTTCGACCCTTTCTGGGAGAAGATTGGCGAGTGCGCAAGTGGTCGTGTAGAAATGATAAATTTTTGAGATTCGTTAGATATCGTTAGTGCATCGTATGTCTTAGCACAGTTTTCGTTCTGGCCTGCTGCATAGCACAGGATGCAAGCGTACCTTCAGTCGCAATTAGCGGTGAAAAGGAATCGATTTGCGTCTATTCGAATCGGTTTGACCTTTATGAATAATTGTCGGGTGGATTTTTTGGTTTTCAATTTTAAGGGTGCTTCTATTTGATTCTAAAATTCTTTTACAACAGATTTAACCGTCGCTAATTTCCAAATGGGAAAACCTGTGTTAGGCTTCGTCATTGAGTCCGACCACAGCTTTGAGTTGTAAGCTTGAGCGTGCTTGTCGTTACCAACAAGATGACGGATGTTGAAGTGCTGATTTGTCAGCGTTCTCGCTTCAATCATCGGTTAAGATCAGTCGCTTCTCGTTTCCATCAGATTGTGTTGTCGTGCGGGCGACAAGTGTGGAAGATGCCACTTGTCAAGAGGACGCTCTTCATCCCGTGACGTTCGTTAGCCTCGTGCCGATTGCCCTCCGTTCGGTTACATGGCGCCGTTCGCAAATTAATTAAATATCCCTCTAGAAAGTAAGAACGTCTTCAATAATCTAAGATGTGTTGCGCACATTTGCGTGTTGTGAGAGAAGCGCACCGCTCGACGTTGAGTTGCTTTGCTTACGGAGCAGGAAACGTTGCTGTATTAGTGTGCAACCGATCTGACTGCGCGACGAACGCTGTCTTCTCGTCATCCCAACGATGGTCGGCGATAATTGGCGTGTAATACGCAGAGTTGCTCGGCTTCGCTGTTTCGCAGTCGCGCGAGATGGATAGGCGAACGGGTGTGTTCCAATTTCAGTCCAGCCGGGTTTGCTCCGCGCGTGTCCATCGAGCATGCAACTTCGTCTTCGCATGCGCGTGCGAGCTATGCGTGAACAATAAAAAAGTTTTGTCGTTTGTTGCGTGCACAAAGTGACTGACTGCGTGTCGACGAAAGAGCGATTGTCATTGTCATAGCTTTGCTTGTTGCTGTGGCCGAGCTCTCGTTTTGAGCGATTCGCATCGCTTCTTCTCGTGCTTGTTTCGTAGCTAACTATAACGTTTAATGCACAGTAGCGTAACCGATATCCGCCTCCTTTCTGGCCAACTCGATATTCTTTTTTCGCTATCTTAATCGTCGTGCACAAAAGCTCTGTGCATGCTTAACATGATATGCACTGTTCTTGATTACAGCTGTATATCATATATAATGCGTGTGATGATCGTAATATCTGAGCCATTTCGCACAACGAGATGCTTGTCTGCTTGCCGTCGTAGATGTAATATATTTGCGTGAATCCACCTGCAAGTTCGCGTGCTATTTTAAGTTCATTCACGTTGTTATGTGCACGTAGGTGTCGGCACGTCATTCATAGAGCATGACATTGATTTGCGCTTTGACTTATGAACGCTCTATTGCGTTGAGCTCATATTTGCTTCCTTCTTTCGATCCATTCAGCGTCGTTCGCGCCGCCCTCGTGATATATCAGTTTTGCGCTGGCGGAATATGCCGATGCACTTTAATCAAATAGTTGACTCTTTCTTTGTTCGCGCGAGAGGATAATTGAGAGCTGACGATGCAATGCAGTGCTTAGTGCTTGATCAGTCATGCTGCTTGCCATCTTCGCGCTCCTCTGCGCGTCTGTTTGCCTAGTCGTGCGCTAACACCTTCGTACGTCTTTAGGATTTTAATATCGAGAAAAGATTGATCATTATCACCAGTTTTTGCTGAGAGTCGCTGCGTGTCGTCGCACATTCAGCCATTTGATATCATGCATGCATCTGTGCGCGATGTGAACGACACAGGACCTCCACGCTTATTGTACGAGCTGACCCTCGGCCTCGCCCCACGCTCGGGGTACGTGCAATGCCGAAACGAGTTCTGTCGCCCGTTCATTCGTTGGGTAAGTTGAGCAGCTTCACGGCCGTTTTCTTCGCAGCTTGTTTTAATCAAACTTCGTCAGTGAACGCACGGGTGTTGTTATGAGTGAGGGCGAGAAACCTACAGGCGGACAAGGGCTCTGTCTGTTGCGGCAAGGTCGAAGAATTTATAGACTGGGTGTATATTTATAGTAGGTGCAATATTACGGCTTCATCTTCCAGTGGACTGAGTAGAGGGGCTTTGTTCTACTTTCCTTGAGCAGCTTTTCATTCGCTGCGACGTCTTGTGCACAGGAGCGCAGGCCGGCTCTCCACGGCAGCAGGACAGACGTCACGTTGTGTCTATTCTGAGACGGGATTAAACAAGGCGGTGCACTAACGTCTGAGTGCCCTGTTTATGGCGCGTCGATCTATAGGCTTGCTGCCGTTGTTTATTCGCTTAAAATTTGGGGATCGTGTGTCGAGTGGAGGCGGGCTCATTTTTGAGGTTAGCCTGTGGGAACCGTTTAATGCATGACGTCTGTTGAGATCTGAGGCTTGTACTTTCATCTTGTGGTTGAACGTTTCGGGGCACGATACACTAATTGATAGGGCGCGTATACATTTGTTATGGATTATGGTATGGTTCTGTGCTACTTTAGATGGAAGCATTTTCATTTTCGTATACAGTACGAACTACGACGAGTGCGTGTACGGAACCGCTGTGATGAGCGTGATAGATGCTTTTTGTTAGCGTTTTTTGTGTGGCTACCGATTTGCTAAATTGATTGCGCTTTGTTGTTTTAGTAAAGAAAGCGCGTCTTCAGGGCTCATCCGGTAAGTCGATAATCTGTGCATGCATTCTATGTGTAGTGCAGCGGGTAGTTTTTTTTATAACGTATGCAACGCCCGATGATACGTGGGCGAGTTGCGATGCGTTCGTTATGCAGCGTTAACCTCCCGCTCTGCTCAGCTTTCCCTTTGTTTGATTAACTGAACTGCGTCTCGATTGTTCGTGCGTTCGGTGTATTGTTCACACGTTTGTTTCCCATAAGCTACCTCGCGACGTCATCGCAGAGGAAGGAAACTCGGCTGTGTGCTTGACTACGTTTTGTGCTCGCTGTTGCGTTTTAGCAAGAGTTGCAGTGTGATTTACCACTTTGTATGTCGTCCAACGTGGGTAGCTATCGCAGTTGTGAGACGTGTGGGAGGACGTTGATCTAGTTAGTAGAAGGGGTTGGAAGTAAGAGCACTGTAGCTGATGCAAGCTGTACGGTGTCTACTGAGTACTGAGCGAGGTGGTGAGCTAGAAGAGCAGCTGAGATAAGGTGTTAGGGCGTTGTGCGCGAAGGATTAGCTTGAAAGGATGAAACGTGCTTACTGTCGGCTGTGAGTTACCTTTAGACCTCATGTGTTAGTGCAGACGGTGTGGACGATGGACTTTAGCACGTAAGCGAGCTGTTAGAGGTCTCACTGCTGATGCCACGAGATGTCGACCGTTCTGTCTTTATTGATTATGTATTAATGTGGCGTTATTTTTAGCGTGCGTTTTGCACGAATGATCCCGACAGGCGTGTCACAATTGCTTCGTTTGACGCTTTTTTGGGGGAAATGCTTTTTTGATTCATGAGGGAATTATTGATGTTTCACCGATGCATTTTCGTCGCAGCTGCGGCAGTATTCGTTCTTCCTCTTTGCGTCCATCGGGTGCATCTTCTGGGCGCAATGCACAACGGACGAAGAACACGCCGTGCGTGCATCTCGGTGTCGCGTGGTTCCGCGCAGCCTATCTGCTGCCTCCATGTCTGGCACTACTGGGAAGGACACGCAGCCGACACATTTGCGTGCGTATCCAATCTGCGCTGGCGTACGCGGACATGTATAATAGCATATGGGCGTGCGCACAAAGGGATGGCAACTCTGCAAGCGCCAAGCGGAGTTTGCTCGCTTGTGGGCTTGCTTTGAGTGACGCATGCTTTGGACTCTGGCGGCTTCTTCGGTTGAAGCAGGAAGCAAGTACGAAAGGAAACGGCGGCTTGAGTCTGTCTTTGATGACTGCCCAGGGTCGTCTCGTTTGTCTGTAGGTGTACGGGTCTTGTCATACGTCGTTAGGACACGCCGCGATGTGTGCGCGCACAGAATAGCACAGTATCTGTCTAAGAGTGGATGTGGGTGACAAGGGGCTGTTTCAACAGTGCTGTCCGAGACCAAGTCTTGTTTTACGGTTGCATAGCTGTCCTGAAAAGCTGGCTGCTGTGAACAAGGGTCGATCGTGCGTCTAATATATGGGCTATCTACCAGCTGTTTTATGCGTCGTTTAGCTCATGAATGGGATGAGAACCTCAATAGTTTGCTTGGGCTGCTCTAAAACGCGCCAGGAGACGTTGAAAGCTGGCTGTGCAGGCAGGGCAAGCGAGCTTTTGATGCGTGTATGCACGTAAATGGCATGCTGTGCACAATCAGCTAAATCGTTGGTCGCGCCGCGTTTAGTTGCTTCAGTCAGATTTTATTTGAGCAAGTTTGACAAGGCATTGAGCATGGGAGCCTTAAGCTTTGCTGTTCTTTTGTCCGTTGAGAAGTTTTCGCTTCCTGCGCGTGTTTTCTTGTACTCTGAGAACGAGCATGCAGGGCGAAATAGGCAAGATGAGTCGATGATGGTCATGCCTTTATTACCCGGTGTTTAGGATGTCATGCAGATGAACGGACTTGCGCGGAAGAGAGAGATAGAGGAGGAGGGACGGAGAGTGAGAGAAAAGGAGCTGAACTGAGAAGCATGCAAACTTATGTTCCACGCTATCGATAATAATGTAAATTTCTTGCAACTTCAAGCTGCTTTGGATGGATGCGTTTTGTAGGCAGTGTTGAGTGAGAACCCGAGGTGATGCTCCGCGGTTTCAGTTGATGCTCTAGTCTGGTACTAGTACTTGTGGAGTGGTTGTTGCAAGTTCTCGACCAAATATTACATTGCGCCAGTGTAATAGCTGCAGTGTAGGAGGTCGAACTCGTCTCGATCGGTTCTACAACTTGGACTATACAATATGTACGCTTGCTATGTATGCTTTCCTCGGTTTCTGTTGGATTTAGCTGATGGATGGCGGAGTCCTAATCGGTGCCAATGAAACCTTTGTCCGCTGACATTTGTACGTGCGTGTGCAAGAAGGCAGCTTGCGACGCGTGGAGTTGACGCGGAGAATGTTTTTGTGCTTCTAGCGAACGCCTTTCTAGGCGATGATCGTGGTGCTTTGCGTCTTCGCCTTGACTATAACGCCAGCTTCGTGCATATTTCGTGAGAGCATTCGTTTCTCAGCCTGAGTTCTCGTCTGAGGTTGTCGGCGCGTTGAATATCTGAGGATTGGGATTGCTAATTGGACTTTAGTCAAACAGTTGGAAGAGTATGCGTGGATGCGAGCGGTGTTTACTTCCATTCAATGCGTGCGGAAAAGGGACTGAGCAAATAGCGATAAACTTGTAGATTTTTTCTTCACGGACACGTCACGAAAAGCGTGAGGTGGAGCCGAAGCGAACTGAGCTTTTATAATTTTATTTTCACGCCATTTTGTCTCATGAGCGGCGTTGAGCTTCGAGATAGGTCGTAAGACGAACGAAAGGGAGCGTGACAGAATAGTGCGTGCTTTTGCGATTCCCTGAAAGAGGATAGCGGTGAGCACCATGCTGCTTATATGCGACGCTAAAATGTTCGGTTGCGGAGTCAGCCGAGCAGGCGGGCGACGTCCAAAAAGATGTGAAATTGAATTTTTCTCATTTTGTGCTGGTTTCATTTTTGGTTTGTTTTGTCGTTCGTGCAATCCTTAGACGAAGTGCTCCTATTCCAGCTGGAGGAGCGAGCGTGTGGAGCTTTCGGCTCTTCCATTTTCGTGAAGGACACAAGAAGGCTTACGAGGCAGGGATCGCTTGAACTCGCCGTATATTTGAATCATAGGTGCTTCTTGCGACGGCAGCGGGGGTGGATGATAGCCGGCACGCTTTTGACACTATCAGCACGTGTGTTTCTACGCATAGGATGTAGATGATTGCGTGGTTTCCGTGTGCGTATATCGTATGCTTTCTTTGGCGTTTGAGTTGAGTACGCTTCTTAGGGAAGCGAAAAAGTGTTCGTTACGTTTGTATTTAAATGTGTCGTTTTGTGAATTCGAGAAGAGGACGTAGCAGCAGCAAGGGAGTAGTTGACTGACGTGCATGTTCGCTCAGCTAATGTTGTTGTGCGCGTGCATATTGCATGTATGTAGAGCGGGTTTCGTAAGTGTTCGCAACGCGTTGGTCGCCTAAGCCTGCACAATGGCAATGTGATTAAAGTTTTTTAGTCGAAGAGTGAGGAGCGGCAGTTTTACTCGTTTTCTCTTTTTAATAAACTATGCAAGTCTGTGTGCAACGAAGGACGGAAGGAAACGAGGGAGGGGCTGTACTTTTGAGCAGGCTTCGAATGTTGCGCCTTGATGCAGGCAGCATGTAGGTTGCTTTTGCCTCTTTTAGAAGAGTTCAACACGTATGTGACTGTGAAGCTGCAGAATGTGAAGTCGACGACGATCGCCGTGAGAGGAATTACACCTGCCTGGGAGCAGGAGTTCGTCTTGTGAGTTTTTGCCGTTTTGTGCACCCTTGATCGTGGCACGCATGTGTGCCTTTTCTTCTTCGTCCTGCAGTGAGACGGAGGTGCTCGACCAGGGAATGACGCTGGAGCTTTGGAACAAGGGCATGCTCTGGGACAAGATGATCGGCCTTTGCTTTATTCCGCTGGTCACCATTCGATATTCTAATGTGGTAAGCGTCGCACTGTAGTGTTGTCTCATTTTGTGTTAGAAAAGAAATATGTCTCGGTGTTAGCTGCAGCTAACTAGCTTGTAATAAACACTGTATCCGTGTTTCCGTGCGGCTTGTGTCCGTTCGTACGTGCGTACTTTCTCCTTCTCGTCTTCTGTCTCGCGAACCGCTGAGTGGGTCCGAAACAAGGGAAATGTTGAGCAATCACTGGGTCAATGACTTACATTTTGGAAATGCAACTTTGTTTGTTATCACATTTGGGTCGTTGTGGCGCTTTGGCGTATATAATCTTGTCCATTGCGGCACGCAAAATTCTCGTGAAAAATGAAACAAGTTGACGAGTGATTGTATCTCGTTTGCTCGAATGATTTTTGAGGAAAATTCTATGATAGCAGTTTCTTGGCCGATAGCACAGACATGCTTTACGACTATGATCTAAACCTCAGTTTTCACACTCATGTTTGTACTGTACGTTTATTGCTTTGCGTCTGCTGGGAAACGCCTTTTGCTTGCATCGCCCCAAATGTCGTGTGGTCTCCCGCTTTGTTGTATTTTTTATGGATGGTGTTGGTGTTTGCTGATGTTGCAGCGGTGCATTGTAGGATGGAGCGGGAAAGTGGTTTCAGCTGGACCAAGAGCTCGAGACGCGAAATGGTGTCGTCGTCGGAACGCGGAATCCGAGCGGTCACAATCTGCTCGTCGACTGCCGCTTTGAGCTGCCGCTGGGTGGGTGGATGCTTGCTGCTTCTGCGCTCTTTGCCGGGCATTGCGTTGAGTGATCGGGTGGTTCGAGCTGGAGCTGATAGCTGTCTCACCGTTCGTTTTAGATCTCGAACCTGGCGAAGCTGACGAGCTGCAGCGAAAGCTGGATTCGCTTAACTCTTTGATGGACCAGGACGTAAGTGTTGTATGTGTGCGGCGATTTGTAGGGGTGTACGTTGTATGTACTGTTACGTGCGTTCTGTCTACTTCACATGCGCACGTCTCGTTCGCTCTACTCGTTACGCATAGGGTGTTACGTAACTGCTACTTTTATATGCCTTTTCTCGCATATTTTGTTCCCATCTGTTGCGTCAGTAAATAGAGCGTGTGCGCGAGTTTGCGTTGTGCGTACTATGTATTATACGTGCGATAGTGGTTGTTATTCTGTGTGAGTATCCGCCAGTACGTTGTTACCTTTTTGACGATGCACCAGCTTGCCGTTTGCTCTATTTGAATGCGGCACTGCAAATATCCGTTACGAATGCGACGCTAGAGATAGTTTGAACGAGGTGTATAATTTTAGTATATAGCGGTGTCGCTGTTGAATTTGCATGGCCAACTATGTGAGCGAGATGCTGTGTATGATTCGCCTAAGGCATACGCTCACATTTAGCCAACGGTTTCACGTGCACGGATTTTTGGGTCAATAATTTGTTTGTACTTTGCTTCGATGTGCCCTGTGTTAAACTGTATCTGTGCGTTTTCTAAAACTGACTAGACGAATGCCATTTGACGATCGAAACTGGGGCTCAGTGTCGAAACTGTTGTCTAATTTTCCCACGCTCTTCTGATAAGGCTGGTTGTTTTCCTTCTTCGCTCTTACCTTTGACCGTTTGCATTCGCTCTTGATAGTCGCTCGGTTTTTCTTCTTTTTGCTAGTGAGCGTTCATGTTGTTCACAGCCTGTTCACGTGCAGCTTTTTCCTACTCGTCGTGCACTGCTCTTTTTGTGTAGTGTGCACGCTGTTGTTTTTCTGTGCTTTAGGGATGATTCTGTTGTGTGGTTGTTTTTGAAGTTTTCTTTTCGACGATCATGAACGATACTATTCTTCTCTGTTTCGACAAGTGTCGCCAGCTTCTCAATCCGTGCTGTGTCGCGCGGGTGAAATTGGTCGGCGACTCGGCCGCGGCACCGTTGGAATTTGATGCTGCTGTTAATCAGCAACCGTTGAAGCGGGATGAGAGGTTGCCGTCATCGAGTGTGCATCGAGGCATTTCGAATGTCTCCGATACGAGACCGGCGTTGCATGTTAGTAGTTAGCTGTGTAGTGGTGGGCACTTGTTTGCATGTGCATAATTCTGGCGTGTAAACTAACTTTTCGTCATACATAGTAGGCGTGCGAGTGAGTTGTTATTTTAGCAGTCGCAAAAAGCGGTGTCAATTTCGTCCATGCTAAGACGTGAAAACAAGGCAGGAGGGTTTACGTAGCGTGTGAGATGGGACCGTAGTGTGATGTAATGCTGGTATTTGCGAGAAATTCTATTTATTGTCATACATGTTTCTTGCTTTTTTAGATGCTAAACGCGAAGGATCAAATGAAGCGGCCTCCGTTTTCGCACTGTAAGTATCGTGAGTTGCGTTGCTTATTGTTACTCCTAAACGCGTATGCACACGTTTGGCAAATAGCTCGTGCACCTGTATAAGTTTGGTCTACTGCCTGAAGAAAGGGAGTTTGTTTTGTTTGCTTAGCTGTGGGGGCTGCACCTTGCACGAGGCGCGCTAGCTAGGCTAGGAAGAAGCTCATGTGCGTGGACCGCTCTTGTGTTACGTATATCCTTGTCTGCATGTCCTCAACGGATTGTTTGCCTTATCGTCGTATCCGTATTGCGTCGATGTGTAGAGGCGGTCGGTCGATTTGATAGCTCATATAATTGTCAATTGTTTTTCGAAAATGATCCTTGACGTGGTCGATGAAAGTGCGGCTTTCATGTTGGCTTTTCTCGGTAGCGAAAATGATGATTTTAGACCGATAATGAGATGTGAAAAGTGCTTGCTAGCTCGCTGTCTCGCTCGATTGCTTGCTTGGCGCTTCAACTCTTGCGATCATCTCTTTTTGTCGTGGGTGGGCTGATGGGCGATGGATGCTTGGTTGGCTAGGTGCACCAGGTTCCACGCTCGCGTGCGATAGACGGCGCTCTTTGCTCGATTCAAAAGTGATTACTTTGTTCGTCAAACGAATAACGCGAAATATTTGCATCATTGTCAGCCCAAGAAAGTGATTATTGTCATCCATGAACGCCACAGCTGTTGAGCTGCTTTCTGCTCGTGCAAAACGCACGTTTCGTGTGCGTTCCCGGTGCGGAAGTTGTTGTGAATGCACACATTTCTGCGTGTAGGGGATGGGACCGTGACGAGCTGAAAGAGAGATGCACGACGGCTGAGACGTTCGTCTATTGTCTTCGGATCGTTCGGGTCTTTTCATTCTTTTATTTTTCGACGTTGTGAGCGTGGATGAACGTTTGGAAATGTGACATCTTTTGCTTTTTCCGAGAACTTTCTAATCTAGCGTTTGGTGGCCGATGCGGCGTGCAACGTGAGTTTGGACCCCTTGAGTGGCGTGGATAGGATAAAAGAGTTGGATGGGGGAAAGTTGACAATCTGTTTGCACGCGCTTTTCGTTCTACATGATGTGTACATGTCGTTCTTGTTCTGCATTTCCGTTGGTCTGCTTTGGTGTTGTGCCTCGGTGTTTCCCGATTAGAGCACCAGTGCTGCTTGCTTGTGCATTTTACATCCGAGCTCGACATTTGATTTTAGCTGCCTGCTCGAGTAATGTTGAAGAGTCGGCTAGAGACGTAGATGCGTATTGTAAGTTTTACTCGTTGTTGTTGTAGACGTCGTTGCTGTCGGCAGTGTTGCTTCTTTTTCTAAATTGACACACTATTGAGTAATACGATGTCGCTTTGCTTGCGTTAGATGTTTTAGTTTTTGCTCATTGAGTTGACAATCACTGCATGGCTGTCATTCGATCAGACGTCAATTGTTGTGTCTATGTACACTATGTATTACGTGCAGTGTGCACACTACACAGGAGTTAGGTGATACAGAATGCTTAGCATGCATGCTCAGTTTACCGGCGCCTAACTAGTGTGTTTTACACGGGAGGTATTTCTATACAGTTGCTTGCTCAGTGCCGTTGTTTGTTTTTTTGTTCATGTTTCTCGAAGTGGTCTGGCCTTTGCGTCTTTCTTGTAAAGTTTTCGTATTCTTACGTTAAATACGCCTTTTATTGTTCAATGTTTAGACGAAATTCTTTTTTGTTTAGCTGGCGTTTCTGAAGATAGTGACTACACGTCGGACATCTCGTACCCGGTACATCATCAGAATTCGTCCATCCATCAGTTTGGAAGTCAACTTCAGCCTTATCGTAATGGCTCGGATAGGATTGGCAATCGTCGTGATGATCTTGCAGGCGAGGTAGACACTTTGACAATGTTTGGAAACGGTGTTGAGCATGTCTTTGAGTTTTAGACTAATTATGACGACGATTTTCAACATGCCAATCATCCCGGATACGATGATGAGTACGAGAGTGGGCATTATGTTCATGAGAACGCGTATGAGCGGGATCGAAGACGAGGAGGCACTGGCGATGAACACTATGACGGCGATGGCCACGCTGTCGTCACTGGTGATGCGACGCTCGTAGAGAATCGATCGTCGCGGAGTCCGCCAGCTTTTCTTGAGGAAGAGGTGGACGACGAGGAGGCGGCTAGTGGCTATTACTACGATATGGATGCTAATTGTCGGCGAGAGAGCTTCAAGCGAGAATCTCGACGTGTGCTGCATAAGTAAGTGTGTTACATGTCGCCTTCATTCAGTGGTGCGCGTTGCGGTATTGGACATATATGTATACAGAGGGTGCTCATAGGGCTTTCGGTTAGAGGGGTTCCAAATTTTTGGTGGACTATAACTCTGTCTGGGAATATGTCGTGATAGAAGCGCGAAAAGGGCGGCAGATTTTAGCTTCACTCGGTGAGGCTACACGCCCAGATCAAGAGAAAAGTTTGGAAAAAAATCGAACAAGGCTGTCTGAGAAAACTATTGTCAAAACAGATGCCGAACGTAGAGGCAATTTTTGATGGATTTTCGTGGTAAAAAGTCATTTCGGTATCTTTTTCGCCAGCAAAACACTTAACATTTTTTAAACTCTGGGGTCCTCCGGTCCCCGTTATGGGGGCCCCTGTATACATACTACTAGTATTATTGCTTTACCGTTTTTTGAAAGGCAAAAAGTTTGCAGGCAATTAAATCCGTTATGACCTTTTGACATGGACAAAGTTATGCCGCTTACCGAAAAATTTAGAGCCAATCACATCCGAGTACTCTGTCCTCGTGAACGGACAATACTCGTCAACGCACAGTCGTTAGTAATATTCAGTTTCAGTAGTATGTGTACCGTACGTTTTTGTGAGTTCTGCGTGCTATGCCTCTATAATAGTACTGATAGATAGTTGTGTGTTTGATGCTCTGCGTCATTTTTTTCGCTTTAGTGGACCGGCGGAATTACCTGCAAAAGTTGCTCCAGTCGAAATAGAGCCCGTAAACGACGCGTCAGAGCCGCTCTTCTACAACAGCCGTCCGCATCAGACGGACAGGTAGGCTGACTGTAACGGACAGGTCGCTGTCGTTAGTGATCAAAGTCATCAAGTCCTTGCAAACCCGGTCGTCCATTTTGACTCTTCTTGCGTGCTGCTCGGCGTCATTCATTCATTCGAGATCGAACACACTTTTTCTATAGTGGTGGTGGCTTCCTCAAACATTTTTGGGTTCTTTCCATAGGCGACCTTATTCGTACCGTGATCAGTACGATAATCATCAGGCTGACGACTTTGAGCGCGGCGACTACTACAGGTAGATGGTACTCACTGCTGACACCACAGGATGACTTGCATGCACCTT
>JAQGBB010001128.1:0-14599 GCA_034691745.1 Prismatolaimus dolichurus
TTCTCTCTTGCTTCAAAAACGTATGTGCTGGTGTTTTTTTTGTCAAACGGCAGGATGCCTTTTCGGCTTTGCCGATTCCTTTACTTGTTCACACATGTCGTTCAACTTTTATACTCGAAACGGACCTCCTTACTTAGTATTAGGAAATGCCAAGTTATCGCTATCGCACTAGAGTCTACCACCCTCTTTTACGAGTAGTGTATTTTAAAGTGTGACACTTCGTCTTCAGTTCTTACAAATCACGGCTGCGTCTTGCTCGAAGACTGATAAGCATAAAAAGCAAGAATGTACCTTCTTTAGCTAGTCGCTTTGAAAGTCACTGAGCACTCATTCCGTTCATGTAAAACGGAAATGTTTGCGGCGTCAGTGCAACGCGAATCGCGCAACGATTCCACGCAAGAGTCCAACGACACCGCTCAATACGTCCAGCTAGCGCAGATCTGTTCCGTCGCCGTTCTCGTCATCGAATTCCTTGTCTTTCTCGCCATGATTGGCGTTCTCGTCTGGGACACGTTCTTGCGTTCGAGGCTCCTTCAGCGTAACTCGTGCGGCCGCGTTCGCAAACGTTTCCTCGTCGTCGACATGTCGACACCGCGCGCCTACATTCTGAACAAGCTCGCGAGTGACATTCTCTGTATGGCTACCTACTGCGTGATGTACCTGCTGAAGGCGACAAGCGCTGTCAATAGCCATCAGGTCTACACGACGGCTCGAAGCGGCGAGATCGAAGGATTCGACATAATCTACATAGCCTCTGATTTCGCGAATCAGATTTGCTGGTTTCACGCCGCTCTCATGCAGGTCCTTCTCTCGCGGCAGTACTGCCGGATCGTGCGATCGCCGATTGAGGCACGACTATCTCCAGGGATTTTAATCTCGGGGCGAAGTGTCCTCTGGAATCTTGCGGTCATTTGGGCACTTTCCCTAATTGGGGGTCTTTTTATCCAATTTTGCTTTATCTACATCGAGGAATTGTCGATTGCCGCCGGCGAATTTCTAGGTGAATTTTCCATAGGCATCGTGACCTACTTTGTACCGGTTGGTCTTTCGGCGATCTACACGCGTAGAGCTATCGTTTCAGTGAAGAAACGCATAGTGGAAAACACCTTCGACGGAGGCTGCTCGAATGTGGCCGTTGCGCGAAAAATCCTTTACCTGACGCTGCTTTTCGCACTCTGCTTCCTGCCGTACCAGGTGTATCAGATTGGACTTGCGCTTGCGCACTGGTGTGTCGGACGATTTGAGGAGACGTCTGACGACTTGTGGGAATTGTTCGTTGGTGGGTTGGTTTGTAAGCTGGTGGTTTTTCTCTACTTTCTTCTCTATCCGTTTGTCCTCTTCTGCTACAGACGACGCGACTTTCCGAATCGCAATTCCATTTACACCGCTTGAACAATAACTAATCCTTTCGCCGCATAATTAAGAGAGTTTTTAATTTTAAACTGGCAATAAAAGTGATATTTGTAATAATTTTAAATTTTACGCGCAATATATTGACGGAGCCAAAAGTGTGAGAATAGCTTTCGTCGGTATAGAGGCTTCCATAAAAGACGACATCATGTCGAATGGGGAACAAGCGAATTTTGAGGACAAAGGAAAGGGCAAAAAATTTAGTTTTTTCTCGGACGTCTTTTATGGATGACCCTTTGTACGTAGACTAGCGATGACTAAACCAGCACGGATCCGCTGGACGCCTCCGATCCATGATGTCAGCAGTTGACCTTTCATATGTTAGCCTTACAAGTTAGGCGGGCATAGTGTTGGTGTCATATTAACCCGACGCATGCGATAAGAGATTTTTAGTGTTTTACGACGACGTTCCTCGCGTTTATCGCGTCATTTTACGTCAAATGACTATGCTGCGCTGTTCGATTTTAAGTGCGCTCTGCGCTTTCGTCGTCTCCTCTCCATCCACCGATCGCTGCAAGCTTTCCGTAAAGGAAGCCGGTGCCAGCGACCACTTCGCGAGCAGTGTGGCCCATGGAATCCATTCGATGACCGTCGACGAACTGAAAAAGTTCGAGTCGACGGTGACCATCAAAAATCGTGTCCCAACCGTAAATCGGGACCTCAACTCGCCCGACGCGCTTCTCACCTACGCGCCCGAATATGGTCGAAAGTACGTCAGTGATGTCATGAATGCAATCAATGAAGTCCTCGAACGCCTCGATGACGAGTCGTATATGTTCCGCTATTCGACCGCTCTCGAGCTGGTCGCACATGAAGCGCACATGCATGAACACTGGGCTAATATTCGGCTGGAGTATGAGAAGCTGCGAAGCCATCCGTTGAGCGACGATACGTGTGCTTGTGTGATGGATATTGAGAAGAATGGAATAATGACGGTACTCAGAAACGCCGCCGCGATCTTTCGCGATCCGCAGCTTGTGCTTGGCGTGGATCCGCGGAATTTGACGAAAGGCGAGCTACGCTATGGGATGTTGCGAATGAGGTAAAGTCTGGGGAAGTAAGGAAATGCCCTCCGGGTAAACTTATTATTCAAGAGACTTTAATAAAATAAATTTTAAACTAAAGAATACAAACTAAAAAATTAACATTACAAAAAGTAGGAAACGTAGAGAAAATATAGCGATCTACTTATACGGATCTCCTCTCGATTCCAGGAGCAGCATTATGTATCGCGAGAAGGTGACGCCCGACTCGTTATGGAAACGTAGTCATTATGGGCTAACTGGCCGAGAAGCGTGGCGATATCACATGCGAGCGGACGATGTACCAACGCACGAGGACTTCTACGACGCTGCGTTGTTTCTGCACTGTGCACTCAAAGAGAAACATGATCACATGTAGTCCTGCAGCTACATAATTCTGGACCACCTAGGGCCCAAAGCACTAAATTGTTGCTGCTAAATTCGAAATAAAAAGCGTAATCACGACGGCGAGATCAAATTCGAATTTAACTTTGGCCAAGGGCTCGGGGTCAAGGAAGGCAAAGATCACTTACTGCAAGTTCGACGCGGTGTTCAGAGGGATTTCTGATGTGACTGCCTTTTACAACAAGCGCTTTTGAACATTCGTTCGCAGACAAGCGATGCCAGCATACTGCACACCAATTTTCAGCCACGCTTACACCGAAGTTGTATCCAGATCACTTCCCCACATACGCCAGTGGACCCGAAAAACCACTTTTGACAAAGAGACCGACGACAGTATACACGTTCTAGCACGCAGTTGCTCTATGACTACTACTATATATGAGTAAAGTAGGAGTTTCTAATTTTAACTCTCATATTTCTTACCGACCATGTAATTAGAAAGTATGCATTTGGTCACATAAGGTTTCAGCCAAAGTAGGAACAATCGAAAGTAACCCAATTGATTCATATAAACATCTCGCGGAATCGATGATGTCCACTACATGTGGCCACCTCTTCTGCTTCCACCACGTCCAACGCTAGCTAAATCGCTGATCCCACCTCTACCGCCATATCCACATCTTCCTTCGCGATCACGACTTCCATGAGTGACACCCATGTTGCTGTGAGTCCCCCTTGAAGCGTCTCTATCACGTCTAGTCTTTACGCTGCGAACAACGCTACCGCTTTGTCCATCGCGATGAGGAGAAGCAGCGACCCTTCCTCGAGGTGTTGCAAAACCTCTGCCTCGAGCAGCAGGGCTACCGTTGTACCGGCCGCGAATTTCGGATTGTGGCTTCTCCGTCGCGTGAATAATTTCGTTGCATTTTCTGAGCTTTGTGGCGCCGAACAGCGCTCTCCCTTCTTTCGTGTCAAGTCGAGCTGCGAAAGCAGCATGTTGCGCCTGGCGGACGGCAGCTAAAAGTGTGGAATTATAAACGTTCTACAAACAATCGATGCTACAATAAATAGCCCTCCAATAATTGTGCTTTTGGACTACTATATACGCACCGAAATATTTTTTTTGAAAGAACCATGCAAATTTCCGAGACTTGTCACTAGACGGCTTTGCTTTTGTTAGCTTTATAAATGCATACTGACTGCTTTCGAAATTTCAGATCTCTTAGATCTCATAAAGTTGTTCTGCAGATCCTGAGGTACAGTACATGTATGCCAGTGCATGGCGCTAGTCTTACGTACGGCCAGGTGCAGGCGCTTTCACGTCCGTTGTTCTATTAGCTCGAGACCGTATGATGTTACCCATTAAGATGCCCGCTTCATGTATCCAATAAGCGATAGGCGTTGGAAAAGACTTTACTCCATTGATTGGTGTTGACCGCAATGTCTTTCATATACAAGATCCTGAAAAAAATATTTTTAAATTTCGTATATTTTTATATTAAAAACATGTGACAAAAACACGAATAAACTCCGCGACAATCAACAAGGGCAATCGATTGCAAATCACGGGCACGCAGGATCAAAGCTGAAACACATTTTCCGAAGTCAAAACTTGCGTTGTAAAATTTTATGCAGCTAAATAATTGCAGCGCCAAGCAAATTGTACTGAACATAATTACAAATTTTGCTTTTGAGCCGGTAAGAGCTGCTAGAAAGTAAGCTGTGTTTATTTGGCGCAATGAAGCAGTTCAGAAAACCGTTAACAATATGAACACATGCTGAGAAACCGTTTCTTGCCATGAATTTACATTATAGCACGATTAAAGCACCGAGTTGCGAGGAGTCATAGAAACCCATGGTGACGTATTAGCGATCGTCAGCCTAAGGTTTGCAATCAAATTCATTACCACCTGTCTGAAAAGGGAGAGATCGACGTGCATACGTGCATCATAAAAATACGCGCTATTTTGACCCAAAATGGCGAGAATCGCTTTATCGACAGGCTGGCCGCTGTTCCAACAACTCGGATTACAAATACATTGAATTCTGTAACGAGAAAAGTCTAAAATGGACAATTCTTTTATAGTTTAAACTTTTATCTAATTTTTCGCAAATTAATAAAGCCTTTAGGTAAAGATGTCATTTTACCAAATCTCTTCCTGCGTTTCAAACACATATTCTATCGCTTGACGCTCAATATTTCTCTCCAATGTGGTGTTTTGACTGCATGTATTGTGGTGCATTAAAAAGTAAGGCAGAGACTACGTCCACACAACACCCCGAACTTGCTGTCGATGAACAAAGAGAAAACGTGAGCGCCATGC
This sequence comes from Prismatolaimus dolichurus, assembly GCA_034691745.1. Taxonomy (NCBI): domain Eukaryota; kingdom Metazoa; phylum Nematoda; class Enoplea; order Triplonchida; family Prismatolaimidae; genus Prismatolaimus; species Prismatolaimus dolichurus. Next base: position 5,102 of record JAQGBB010001128.1, read on the forward strand.
GATGAAAATGTAATCCCTAAATAGTTTTTTGCTTATTGAATTGGGGGCAAGTGCAGTGCTTACGCGTAAAGCTTTCTGCTTGAAGGAATGCATCCCGGAACACGAGCGCGTGTTGTCTATAGTATTCACAGCACGCTCCACACAACACGTTTCGCATCAACGCGAGCTGACAGACGGCGGCAGCCGAACAACGTTGGCGCAACCAACTCTCGCTTTTTTGCGCGCTTCAAAAGCCTCCGCAGCGTTCAAAACGTGTCTTGACAAGCAGGAACTCTATATCCGGAGAGCACTCTATATGCACAGGTCTTATTTTCACACACATTTTGAATTTTTTGAATATTTTCGTTTTATTTTACATATTTTCCGGTGTTCGTTTCCCCTATTGGTCGCAAAACGTTCGAAGAGAATACATCCGTTCGGTCGGTGTAGACTTTTTGCAAGCCGAAACATGCAAGTTCGCTAAAATTATCGATTGACCCATTGCTCTTTTATAGCTCCCTTTTTGCGGCCAGAGTGCTAATTTGAAAGCACCACAGAGTTGCTTTATCCTTCATGGGATCATGTTACAACTGTTGCTTTCTCTTCCTCTACGGAGGCGTTCTAATGATCGTGATCGCCTTTGCGACGCCGTCTTGGCGAGACTACGTCGTTGACGCGGAGAGAGCCGCAAACAGTAGCTTCGACTTCACCGACCGCGAACACTTCAACTACAGTCGAGATCAGAGCTTCTTCAAAATTTGCTTTAAAGCGTCCGCAGTTCCGCCGAGTGAGCATAAACACAAAAGACATTTGTTTCCGGCTCACGAGCGGACTGTGACGGCTGTTTAGATGTTCGAATCACGAGTAATTACAGATCTGGAAAGGGTGGACGTGGCACTGCATATAAATGTGCCGACGTCAACTGGGACTTTTCGCTGGTTGACGGTCCAGAAGAAAGAGAGCTTGGTATGCGCTCGGATCGAATACGCCACTAGTTTCGAGTTTTGAGTTTTGGGAAAGTTAGCCTCCGAGACGGCAATATTTTTTCAAGTTACAATACTGCAACGTGCCAAAATATATATGTGATGAGACACGTCATGCAGCTACACTTCATTACATCTGATATTATCTATTAACACTAAAGTAAACCATTATTTAAAATTTTTATTAGTTATTATAAATAATTAATAAAATTAAAATTAAATAATAATTAATTATTATTAATAACTATTTAATTATTTTAATTAATTTAGTTTAATTTATTATTTATTTATTTTTAATCAATCTAAATTTAAATTAACATTAATCAAATCTAATTGCATATGTTCTAATCATCACGCTCGGGTGTTAGTAGTTTTATGGATTTTATCAAATCCGTGAAAAACAACGTTCTTTGTAAAAGCTCCAATGTTCTGTTTTCAAGACATTCTTTTTCAGAGCTTCGATGGATTTCCATAATTTTATACGGGATTGCGCTTGCTGCATGCGCCATACATCTTTCACTTTCGTTCTGCGCGATCAGGGGTAGTTGGCCCATACCTGCCGTTATCTCCGCAGTTTTGCTTGTCGTTGCTGGTATGCATCATGCGAATTTCCTTTGTGTGCTATTTGTAAGAAAAAAGATGGTGATTATAGCCGCTATGGTTTCGGCTGCCATCATGGTTTTTGAGAAAAGTATGCGAATCGGCGAGGATGAACTGTGGCCAAAAGTATGTTTCTTTTGTAAAAAATTTCAGCAGATCGTTTCAATCGCTCCACATTTCACGTGATTTAGATTATAACAGTACTAGCAACAAGTCAACCGGCAAAGCCGGATGCATCCTGCCTTTTAACAAAAAATTGGCAAGAAATTTAGTTTTTTTTTCGCTTTTTCAACTTTATTTTTGTAACGGTGGGATACCTTTCTAAAACATGTTCAGGAACACCCTGAAACACTTCTGAAATAACATGGAAAATACAGGTGTTCCATCATCTGGACATAGGACACACTATATTAGTACTACTACAACTTTTGTACGAGAGGGAAAAGGGGGGAAGAGGAGGAAAGAGGGGTGAAAAGGGGGGAGTCAATGTCTAACCCTATAGCTATTCTTTTGTTCCGCGCTGCGCGCCCCAGGCAGGACGCAAAAACTGATTTAGTTTTTCTAATGATTTTTGTGCAGTTCAAAACTATTTTCTGTCCGCAACCGTCTACCAGGGCTTACGGCGCAAAATGACTTTTGCAGGGCGTTCATTTCTTCACCACAGTGTCACACGGTTCATCATACATCCTTGCGTGGGTCGGCGTTGGGTTTCTTCTCCTTGCCGCGACTGTAATGGCGGTCTTCGCTTGGGCCTTTTATTCTGTACGTTTTGCGGAAACTTCGAAGTGGACTTTTATTTCCACTTCCACTCTTATTTTAGTTTTATGCACATAAATTGAAATTTTAAGCTTGCGTACTTTTAACTGCAGCGCATAAATTTTCTTTAAAAAATAATATCGAAGCATTACTTTCACTTTTTAAGGACGATAAGAAGAAAACGTCGGAGCCGGCCGCGTCAACAGCCGAGCAAAATCTTCCTCTCACGACGCCGTATCCATCGTCGACTGTTGACGAAAGGGTGCAAACGACGTACAACATTCCGATATACTCTCAGTACACGCATTCCAGCTAGTCGAGATGGTGAAGAACGCATAAAATCGTGTGTGATCGCGAAAGAGCCTCAGACCCGAAATATCAAACAACTGGCGAAGCTTAGCGTTTGGCCCTAAAATGCAACAAAATTTCGCTCGAGCTTATTCGGTATTGACTCGCGCAACCAATCGATGAACTTTTTCATGAGAGTGGGAAAATGTGATCCTATTTGGTCTGAGAATGCGTCATTTCGTTGCGATTTTAGCGTAAATGCTCGCGAAAATTACTGAAATAATAATAACGTTAAGTAAATGAGTTATTGCACCGATACATCGACAAACAACAATAAGATGACTAAAACGTAGAGTTGGCGACGATGCCAAAGACTGCTGCCTAAATTCGTTGTATGACAGCGACACAACGGCGGATTACAACAGGGATTTACGGTATCGTTCTTGTGGCCAATCTGCGGCGGTCGTCGATTGGTCAAAGTAGCCTTGTGCTCGCGGACGATTTCGTCGACTTTGCGTATAAGCTGACGATAGGTGTCGTTAATCAGGACCTTGTACTGCTCTTGCGGATCGTCGTTCAAGTTGTAAATGAGCGGTGGGTCGTGCATGATGACGTCACCGTCCGCACACATCTACATTGTAGAACTGAGCTAATGTATAAAATTTCTAAAAGGAATTCTTAACATAATTGTAATTAAATGAAAAATTCTGATTTTTTTTATACGTGCGAAAACAAAAAAATTTAATTGAAAAAATTTAATCTATGAAAAATTAGTTTTATTCAATTTATAATTTTATACTTAATTTACAACTTTAAGTAAATTTAAATTAATTTTTTGGAATTATTCTGACCATATTTTACGCACTCCGTCCGCAATGAACAAGTCGGTCAACGGCCAACCATTCGGACACCAGTAGTCTGCAGCGGTAGAATTTCCCACCATCATCGACTGAAACACGGGCACCGTGAAGTAGTGAAGCTTGAAGGCGCCAAAGCGGACGGCCATAAGACGTTGGTTACAGTAGAAGAAGAACGCGCGCGGACTTGGCGATTGTGCTAGCAATGTTGCAAGCGTGCCATCATCGACAGTTCTCGACGTGCAACGACCGAGAAGCTCTTCGACTTGCACCACCCCGTCATAGTATCGATCGGTTGGCAGTGAAACATTGATGAGCGCAAGAAAGCTCGGAAACAGGTCCATCGCGGAAAGGAGCGTATCCGTTGCTTTGCCCTGAGAAATGACGCCCGGCCATCGTGCGACAAAGGGGATACGAAAACCGCCCTCGAAAGTGGTCGCTTTGCCGCCTAGCGAAAAAATCTGTTTGTTAGCTATTGTCGTTGACTAAGCTAGCAAAATTTGCCTGTCAATCCACCGGCGACGCCGCCAGCGAGGCAAAGCTCCCGATGTGGTCCGTGATCGGAGAGAAATATTGTGAGGGTATCTTGATCGAGCTGACGTTGTTTGAGCTCGTCGACAACCTTTCCGACAGCCCACTGGAGTTCGTTTAAATTGTCGCCAAACATCCCTAAAATTTACAGTTTATAGTAGAACTTTTTCGATTTTTAAGTTTTGTTGATTTTTGAATTTAAATAGTTAAAATTTTAGTTTTTTTTTTGTTTTTACCAATTTTGTAGTTAAACATTTTTATCGAATTTTGTAGTTTTAAATTTGGTCGAAATTTAAGAAATTAATTTTTTCAATTTGCACGACTATTTTTAATGGGACTTGGGAGGAAGGCCGAGTAAGGGCAAGAGCTTGTCCGAGTACCTCGACGAGATTTGCCTTTGAACTGCGGCGACGAGAAAAGATCGGTGTGAACTTGTGGAAACGAGAAGTAGAAGAAGAACGGCTGCGACGCCGGTTGGTGATCGAGAAAACGAACGAAACCATCGACAAGCTTTTGCGTTAAATTCGTGTGATCAAGCGGCTGCTGAATGATGGTCGGACCGTCGTATAGAAAGCAAAGTTTCGGATCTGGCCCGTCTTTCATGAACGCCTAAAAATTTTGAGAGCTTACATCGATTAGCTGGTTTACGTTCTCCCTGTACTGCGCTTCGCATACTCCCGTTTCGTCGCAGTCCCACAACATCGTCATCGGCAGATTTATTCCCACAAAGTCGAAGCCGTGATTGTGCGGCAGGTGGGCGCCATCGGAACTTGTGTTCTCGTTGATGCCAAGATGCCATTTACCGACCATGCCCGTTCGATAGCCGGTCGTTTTCAAAATCTATTCGAATGTTTAGCAGTGCATACTAGAGGAAGGCACAACTGATTCTAAAATATGATTTGCGAAGCACCTCGGGAATGGTGATTTCCTCTTTAGGTAGACCGCCGGTGTCCGACGGGAAGAACACACGTCCAACTGGTCGGCCAGAATTAGCTTGACTCGTCGGCCCGCTAACGATGCCGGTTCGTATCGGCAGACGGCCGGTCAGCAACGCCGCTCGACTCGGCGAACACATCGAATCGGCACTGGAACAGCGAAAATAGTATCTTCTTGAACAATGCGCGAAACTATTAATATTTTACATGGATGCATTTTCAAAGAAAGGACATCAAATAAAGTTTTTAATAAAATTTTTAAAATTACGCAAAATACAATTTTTAGCTAATCTGTAAAGACTGAAATTTGCTCATAAATACTTCATTGGTTTATCGTTTTGGCTTTGTAAACCCTTTTCTAGAATAATTTCAGCTTGGGTTTTCAAAAATTCTTGTCCTTGAAACCTGAATGCACCTGTAAACTTGAGTGAATCGCAGCCCCTCGGAGACCAGATCATCGATTCCTCCCCATTCTTGGCTCGGGTTTCCGTAGCTCGCAAGATCACCGTAGCCGAGATCGTCGGCCAGAAGAATGAGGAGATTTGGTCGTTTTGTCAAATGTAGGCCATCAACGCCGTCGCGCTTCTGGCACGTTTCTGAAAAAAAGTGGAAAACCAATTACAGTTGTTAAAGTGTTATAACTCGAAGACTTTACCAGAATGACACATCTGAGACAATATTTGCCAACATGAAATTGAAATCCAGAAAGCAAATAGTAATTGCATTTTCATCACTTTTACACGTCGTTAACTTTTATAGGCTGTGCGTCGTCGACGGCAGAAGCTACTTGTCTTACATAGCACGAGAGGAAGCGACGATAAGGCTTTCACCTGTTTTCATGCACGTTTGGTAAACACTCAAAGCAACAGCTGAAGAAAGTGAGCACTTATATTTATACACGCGGTAGGTCTAGCTGGAACCTCTTAGCTTTTCTTCCGTACATTTTCACTTTACTTGCGACAAACGCCTAGCGGATTTTAGGTCGACAAAATCTCTAATGAAGGCCTTTGTGTAAAGTTGCGACGAGCACGCAAATCGCAGCACTCACAGCAAAGTATCCGTTTAGTCGTAAGCTTTCCTATGCAAAGACGTTCCGCGAGTCTCGAAATCTTCTTCTTCGAAGTTTCAATATTTCTTCTGCAAAAAGCCGTTTATATTTTCATTTTATTGTTCATCTTCAGAAATTCTGCATACCAAATGCAAATTTTCGCATGATTAGCCAAACATTCAAAACCGATTTTCAAGACAATGCTTGCCCCACTGCTTTATTATAAACAACTAAATGACGACTAGGCACTTCTCACTTTAGTTTTTCTTACAATCTTCTTGCATTAAGCTTAGGAGTATTTGATTTGCCGGGCTAGATTCTGGACCTTGCGATAATTGCGTAGTGTAAGCGCATAGTCCTGGACCTGCTGTGCCGTTCAGCTAAACATGGTCGCTTTCGGTGTTCGACTGCCAAAATGTGTTGCATATGTTAGCGCGAATTTGCGGAATCTGCGGTTCTGCAGAATCGCTAGCGAATCTGCAGAATAGCGAGCAGCCCCGCGATTCTGCAGATTCGCTAGCGATTCTGCAGAACTGCGGATTCTGCAAATTCACAAACACATACACTGAGTCCGAAAAGAGCGTTGCAACAAATTTGACGTGTGCGAAGACGTCGACTGACTTGTTATGTAGCTTTTATCGTACACATCTACAACATAGCGTCAACGTTTTCATTCGTATGCTATGCTAGCAGTTTTTGCATCCGGCAAGAGAGCGCAGCGAGCATCAGCAAGAATGCCTGCTGTTCAGACATTGATTTTCCCCTCTTCCCTTTCTCCCTCCTTCTCCACTCGAAAAATCAAAAGTTAGCAGACGTCTAAAAGATCATTGTGTAATGTGTCTTGCGTCAAAATTGTGGAACACCTGAATGTTCCAAAGTGTTCCACGGTATTTCCAAAACACAACTCACAATTGCTTCTTGCGTTTTTGTTTTGTTTAAGCCGGACGTTTTTCGGCTTTGCCGGTCCACTTGTGTACTGTACATGTAAAACTACGAACGACGAGTGACGGGTCTTCAAAATTCTGCACAGCGTTTGTAAGCCAGTTATCGTCAACCTGAGACTAACTACGACGTCCACGTCGCTGTTGCGCACACGGAACGCAACGCAAGCCACACTATAGCCATGCAACTATTTAGCCACGCTAAATAAATAAACATTGAGTTTGTATTGTAGTTTAAGGTTTCAATTTTTTAGCCGAACACATAATAAAGCCATGTGGAGCTGCTTTGTCGTGCTCCGCTTTCTCCTCTTGTACGTCGGCGTCGGGTTGATCGTCATTGCGTTTACGCTGCCATTTTGGCGCGAATATAAGGTGAACAGTGCGCACGCCAGAGATGATGTCGGTTTCAATTTCTTCAACCGCGAATATTTCAACTACAATCGATACCAGGGACTCTACAGAATTTGCTTTCGAGGAGCGGCAGTACCACCAGGTTCGGCGAATTTTTATCCCGGATTCTCAAATCACACATTTGTTTACATTTTTTAACCAAATATGGACATTTTCGCTTGTTTTTCTTGGCTGGAAAAAGTGCATTTTCCCAAGATTTTTAACCGTAGAAGTCTGGCATAAACTCCCAATCAATCAGTCGTCCAATTTCCAGGTGTAACAATAACAAGCCAGTACAGGCACGAAAACGTTGGTGGTAAAAGAGGAGGTGGATCAAATCGACATTATAACTCCGTTGGGCCTACCTATCAGTGCGCCAATCTTAACTGGGATTTTTCAAAAGCCGTTGGTTCAGAAACAGCCCAGCTAGGTATAGGACATAAACGACGGTGTTGCTCTTGAGAGAAACTCATTTTTTCACGCAGGACTACAATGGGCGGCCATCGTTTTGTATGCGCTCGCGTTCGTCCCTTTAGCAGCTTACATGTCACTATCACTGCTAGCGCTGAAGTTTAGGCTACTTCGGTTTGCCTTTGCGTCCATCGGAACGCTGCTGACCGCTGGTTGGTGTTTTAATGCGCTTATCTCGACTGACTACAGCAAACATTCTTATGTTCCTAGCTGCTCTTGTCATCATTTCCATCATTTGTTTGGGACAAATGTTTCGGGTCATTGAAGCCGAACTATGGCCAGAGGTACTTAAAATAAAAGCCATAAGTTATTGATTTATTCATCGATTAAATACTAAAATGTGCGTTGTTAATAAAGAGAGGATTACTGTAAAGGGTGTTGAGCTATTCACCACGGCGTCGTATAGTTCTGGCTATTTTGTCGCCTGGGCAGGCGTCGCGTTGATTCTTCTCGCCGCCGCAGAGTTTGGACTCTACGCTAGGGCGTTTGCAAGAGATGCAGAGGAGGAGGTACAACTGTAGCCAACAAGAGATTTCTACGCTATGCAGTGCACTCGCTTTACAGGCATATTTCGAGAAAGATGACGACGCGGGACGTCGCGATAGTAATCCCGTACAGACGAAGGTGCCATTGATTACGTCATCGTATTGGTCGAAGACCGACAGTGTTCGAAACGCGTCGCACAACGCAAAGACGAGCACCCTACCGCCTGAAGATGCATAATTTGAAACTGTTACGGCTATCGTGAGCAAACAAAGAGGGTGTCACAAATTCTGCTTTTGCAGACGCGGAGACACTGGACACGTGCCAGGTCCCGGTCCCGTATCGTCTTATTTGTAGTTAGTCCAAGCAAACAAATGTGCTACATAGCACGCGAAAATTTAACACAAATTAATAATTTTAAAAACAAGCCGAAAAAATTCTTTGCGCGCGTAAAACAAGCCTTTGCAAGTTTTATTGCATCCTGCCTGAAGCGCGCAGCGCGTAAGCAAAAGAGGCTTACTGGTCGTTCTGAGATTCCCCCTCTTTTCCCCTCTTTCCCCTCTTTCCTTCCTCTTTCCCCCTTCAAAAATTACATTAAGTAAATGGCAGAACATCGCAGAATATTCAGTGTTCGCTAAGCATTTACACAACCCGTGCAGTTCGTGCTGCGTAGCGTCTTCGCTACTTGTTTTTTATTTTTTTACAAGAGAAAGAAAAAACGCAGTGCGGCGACAAATCGTGGCGGGCAATTCCAGGAGTTGCGCGAGCGACATTCGCTCGATATTTTAGTGACTATTTCTCCACAAAGTTTTTGGAATTCAAAGATTCTTTTGTGCATTTTTATTGAGCCCTATCGCTGTAAACTACTGCCAAGTTTGAGAATTCAACGGTAACTACAGCCCGAGATCCACTAGGCATAACGCGTTACGCGAGCGACATCGCACAATTGTGATGTTTCAGATTGGCCGTAGGAGAAGTGATAATTCAGCGAAACTACCCAATGGAATGCCATGCGCATGCTAGCGAAGGACATGTGCAGGCCACTTTTGGTGAAGTAGGCGGGAATATCATTGCACCTTGGCAATATTAGCTCGAAATTTTCTTTGTTACGCGAGCGACACCCAAGCGTTACGCGAGCGACACGAGCGATTTTCTGCCGTATTTTCCCAAGCTATTGTCAGTTGTTGTGCATCTGTACTGTCCTCTGGCACGTAATATGCTCATAGATGCAGTATT
>JAQGBB010001129.1:0-14593 GCA_034691745.1 Prismatolaimus dolichurus
GATGAGATCACGACTCGTGCAGACGACGAAGAAGAGCGTGCAGACGATCCAGAAGATCGTCTCGATTCGACTGAGCCGGCGACGAAGGAGGCTGAGCCCGAAGATTCCAGTTTCTTCGGCGAACTGTTGGATCATTTCAGGAGGCCAGGAGATTAGCGTTTTGCGACGTTCATTAGCAGAATTTGGCCTTTCTTGCTGTAGGTTTGGCTGAGTAAGCCCTCTAAATTTGCTTCTGCTTTATTCGAAGTCGTTCGACGTTTGCGAAGAAAAAGTAAATGAAGCTTAAACTGTTTTTTGTGCCCACAGAAAGGAACCGAAGACCGAATAACGTGATGAGAAGCGGATAGAGCCTTGTTCTGGAGGGAAGGCTCGGTAGAGCCCGACACAGAACTTTTTATAGTAATTACATTTCACATGCAAGATGTCGCTTACTTGACGTTTTCGAACGTTATCTTCGTTACTAAGCGCCGTTTACTGGTAGCTGAAATACTGTGCGAACTGAAAGACGATCTGGATGTTGCGGGAATCGGGATCTGGCCAAAAGCTTGAACATTTCACCTGTGACATGCGTGTGCAATTAATTTCTTTGTCTAAGAAACGCAAACGACGTGTAGGAAAATTTCATTGTAAATACTTTTCTAAACGCCGTTTGCTTTTGCTGAACAAAGAAATTTCATATGTACACTACATATATATATATATATATATATAACCGTTGTGATGATGTAACACAAAACTTCATCTGTCGATTTTTTGTGTGTATTTGTGTTCAGTGCAGACAGAATTGCGACACGATTCGAGCAGCCCAGTAAAATGAAATCTATGCCGATTTTCAGAAGTTTTCTACGGAATAAAAACGTGCTAACGAGTGTTGAGTTTCTTTATTGATCAGTCGTCAAGTTTAATTAAAATGCACAGGTAAGTTGCAACCGCGTCGGTCGCTGAATTCACAAATTTTGTCGAACACCGTGTAAGCAGAAACGGAATGTTTTTGCATCCTATCAGAACGAGCGTAGCGATCACAACAAAACCATAGCTAGCTGGTCAAACAGAACTTATCTTTTTAAATTCTCTTATTCCCCAAGCCGACGAAAGTTATCGGACCAGAAGTCTCTCGCTTTTGCCGTTCTCGAGAAAAAATGAGCTTATTTCTTTAAAGCTATTCTGACCTCTCGTGATCGACAGACCATTCACTCTGTGACATGCAAAAATCTACCTGCACACGTGCGCTTGCAATTCACCAACAAGTCGGATGTACCGATCCTCGAGGGTCACTGACGCAGTGTGCAAGTGGGCCTGAAATCACTTATAACAAAAACCATCTATGATAAGAAAGTTTTGAAGAACATTATATGGGGAATGTGTACATTAAATTTCAGCTAAATTTTTGAACACATTCAGAAGCTATGCCTAAAACCACTTTAAACTGTTTGTCATTGATAGTTTTGTCATAAATGGGTTTTATGTGTTCTTGCATGTGCTGTGTACACAGTATTACGGCCGAATGGCACACGCAAAATTTGAGCCAAATTCTAATCAATCCTAACCCAACTTTAAAACTACCCTACGTCACTGGTTTCTGCATACTTATAACACATAAAATCACTTTTGGCTAGTCCTTTCCCCCAAACCGTGGCGTCATCAATGCATGGCCTCTTCGCATTCATTGCTAGAGAAATCTTTTTTGCTAGAAAAACTTGCAGAAGTCGTCAGATGATCACAGAAACAGAGATTCAGCTCCTCAACAGAGAAGAGTTCAGAACCTTGGCTGTCACTCTAAATGCAAGAGCTGCTTAGTGAGCAGCGCTGCTCTTCCTATCGATATTCTGTACATAGATTGATTTGCGTCGAGTTGTTTTTATGATAACATAGCGAACGATTGGAAGAAGCGTGCAGCTACTTCTCTCCGTGCGCCCATAGCCACATATTGCTCCGTTTGAACAAGCTTGCTTCTTTTCTGCTTCCCGCTTATAGCTTCTCTACCATCCAAGACTTTTCGCGTCTTTTTTCACCGGAGGTCCGTGCAAACAAACCTTGAACAGTGAAATGGGGGGTCAATCCATGACATGACGGAAAACTTGAACAAGTGAACAAGATTCTGAAATGCCGATTCGTGATAAGTATTTTCGAGAAGAGCACAGCGACACCGACGACAGCGCCGGAAGTCAGTGTAGAACAAAGTTTGAACAGTAAAACGACGGCGGTCGATTCACCACATGACGGAAAATGTTTCGAACTGCAAAACATAGTGAAATGCAGATTCACGACAAGTATTGCGATGCCGGAGTGGGCATAGTTCGCCGACGATGGGGAAAAGGCGCGACTACGTGCTGCGTTGGAGGCGCCCGTTTTCGCATCTGCAGGCGGTCGTGCTAAAAAGAGGAAACAGAAACACAGCGCTAAACTGCAACTCGTATGTCACGTGACTTTGAGACGTTGCATAACAGACTGTGTCGCGAATAATTCGTTTCTCGAAAATGATGCACGCAGTTGCGTCACTGCGTGTCACACAGACTTTTTCTCACGAGCGTATTTTGCTTGATATGTTAGGCTAACTCTTATATTATTGCGGCTGTATGACGTCACCGGGTACAATACGCACATAGTTGTAGTTGATCTGCAGCGTCTCCTTTTGCATCTAGGCAGAAGCGCAAGCACGAAAAACAGGAGCACGCTTACTGATCAAACAGGCGCGCCCGGTTCGCCCCAGTCCACCGGTTCGCGACTGAGTCCGTACCCACTTTTCCTCGGTCCGCCACCTCCCCCACAGTTAACCGCCGAACCAAAGGAGAAACGGGCAGTCCATTTTTCGGTTTAACACTACTAGGTTCGTCACCGGCGGCTGCACGCTCCACTACACACGCAACGATCATTTCCATTCGGTAATTTAATGTTGGCGTATTACAAGTATGACGGCTCATGGCTCTAGTGCCTGGAACATCTCTTCTCATCGTCAGCTAACTTTCTCACAAAAGTAATTGAAGTAATATTCGTCGAGCAGTACTTATTTGCATTAGCTTTTTTCTCATTGGCTTATTTTTCAGTCCATTTGAGAAACCGCGCTTAAATTTTAGCAGCCTTGCTATAAAGAGCGACTTTACATCCGCTACGGCTCCTTGGTTCCAGGTACGTGCTGTACGGCAAGAGGCGTATTCCATTTTAGGCCACCTTTTATTGAGCCTTCGCACTTGCAACGAACGAAAGCAACAACTCCGGTCACAGTGTCGCTAGCCAACCATTCAGCCATATGTTTCACATTCTAAACCACCGTAATTGATTGTAGATCTCGCACAAGCATGCAAGCCCAACAACGAGCACCGGAAGGGGCAGCTAATCGTCTCCGACGCTATGTTGTCATTATTCCTCAGAATCGAGTCTCAGTCGCTGGTCAACGCGCCGCAGTAAGCATTTAAAAGGCGAAAAATCGCATGAATCTAAAACTCCAAAAAACTTCATGTCTCATAGGACCCACCCGAAGATCGTTTTCTAAAATACGGAACGGCCGCAAAAGTCTGCGCTAAATTCGCCGCCCTCTTCGAAGACGCCGAGTTCGCTGACCTGACGATCGTCGTCGGCGGCGTCAGCCTGAAGGCGCATCGATGCGTTCTCGCTGCATCGTCGCCCGTCTTCAAGGCGATGCTCGGCGCCAACTGGAAAGAGGGCGGCAGCAAGGACGCGGCGCCGATCATGCTCGATGAGGAGGCGGCGGAAGTGTCGGGCGACGCGTTCCGCGAATTCCTACGTTTCCTCTACACCGGCCGATGCGAGCGCATCGAAGAATTTGCTCAGGTGACCAAGTTATGGAGGACGATACCTGATAATTCCCATGGGAAAGATGGAAGCGCCATGGGGTAAACTCTAGCGTTTAAAGAACCAAAAAAGGTGCTTAAAAGGCATCTCCTGGTTTCCAAGCTTCAACTTTTATAACCAACATCCTGGTTTTCGCAGGAAAAACCAGTTTTTTAAAGAAAAAATCAGGTTTTTAGCTGAAAAAAAAACAGAATTTTTAGAACAAAGTTTTTCCATTATTTTTCCTGTCCAAGGCAAAGCATTTTGCTTCCCCCATGGGGATGATATTCCCCTGAGGAACAGTGGTGGAACGTAACTCAGCTATGCGCAGGAGCTCGCCCAGCTTGCCCATAAGTACGACGTCGGGGATCTCGCGTCGATCGCTGCCGACTCGCTCGCCGACGTGGTCACCGTCGAGAACGTGTTCGAGCTGTTCGCATTCGCGAACCTCTACGCGCTCGCGACGTTAAAGCGCAAGTGCGAGACGTTCTTCATAAAGCACCGTCAGGCGATCGTTGCGACACCCGAGTGGGCCTCGCTTGCGGACGACGCGGAGACAGCGCGTCTCGCCTTCGCGCTGATGCGCGTCGCACTGGAGACACTCGTCGAGGCGCCAGTGACGGCACCGCCAGCCGTCGTCGTGCCGCGGTGCCGCATTTGCTATCGCGAGGGCCATCAGCACCCAAACTGTCCGTATCGCGGCGGGTTTGGCGGTTTCGGCGGGGGTGGCGGTTTTGGTGGGGGTGGGGGTGATTTTGGTGGTAGCGGCTGTGGTTTTGGTCGTGGTGGTGGGTATGGTTTTGGGGGTGGAACTGGGACTGGTTTTGGTGGGGGTGGTCGTGGAGGGGCCGCCGCGAACGCCGAAGCTGCTCCTCCCGCTGGCGGGGATAGCGAGCGCACCGCTGGCGGTGTATTTGGAGGCGCCGCTGCAAGCAATGGTTGCCGCCACTGTGGCGAGGTGGGCCACTTCTCGCGTGAATGCCCGAATAAGACAGTCAACTGCGGCGCTGAGGGGCACACGTCACGTGACTGCCCGGAGCCACGCAAACCGCGGACTGCTTGCCGGATCTGTGGTAGGGAGGGTCATATGACGCGCGAGTGCACGGAACCACGTCCGCCTCGCGACGATGGCGCTGGCGGTGGATTTGGCGGTGCTCCCGCTGACGATGACCCGTGGTAACCTTGCGGATTTTGAGCGGGCATCGGTTGAAAGACGAAAGATACCCAATCTCAGCGCAGAGACGTTGTCACGTGACACATGTGATAAACTAGTTTTTCGCTTCTTATTGTCTTGTGTTGCTGTTGGTATCTAATTATCTTGCTTGTTTTTTGAGTGACAGAACAGAACCTGGTTTTGTCGATTCCTGATTTATATCCCTAAATACAGGTGATACACAAGAGATATTGTCCTTAAAATAGGCTTGACAATCGATAGCGGGGTACGGAAAAGTCACAGTTTCGATTTTGGAATTTTTTGAGCGATTTCGATTTCGGAAGTCGAAATCTCAAAAAATCGATTTGGGCCGACTCGCTCGCCGACGTCCGAACGTTATGTCTTCTTATTATCTTGCAAGCTGCCCACTACCGGGACAAAAGGGTAGGGGAAATAAATAGCGGAAAGGCCAAAAAGTGACGCAGATTGGCGCCGTCACATGCATTTTTAACATGGTTGCAACTGCCCTTTTTATCTTTTTTCCTTTATTATCCTTTGAAGACCATTCTTTTCCCTTTTTTCTCCTTTCTTTTCCCGAGCCGCCATGAATTTTATTATTTTGCCTCTACTTTTGCTAACTTAAAGCGAAAATTTTCGGCTTGCTTCGCTCGCCAGTATTAGCACAGTGAAACGTATTGCTGACATCTGTGCAGAGGAAATGCGTGGTGTACTCTGGTCCGTCTTTCTTGCTTCCTTTTATAGCAGAAGCATTCAAAAACCTGTTTTCAACATCCTTTTTTCCACCCTTTTATACCATTTTCTATCCTTTCTTTTTAGAATGGAAAAGCAATCGCAACCATGTTTACGTTTCCCAGGGGTTAGACCCCCGGACCGCCGTTAGTGGGGACTCTGGCCCCAGGCCCCAACTGGGGCTCAGCCCTCCCCTACGCCGGATGGATTCGCTTCTGTTGAAAAAACCTGTCTCCACGGGCGCACGTTGCACTTGAAGGAGTTGTGGCAAAAGAATCTGTTCGTATGTAGTGGCTAGTTGGTACATGGCTGCTAAATATGGCGTGAAAGCTAAAGACTAAAATCGGCGTTCGACATTAACATAACCGCTGTGCCAATCAAAAAGCTTAAAGACAAGGATGCATCTTTGAGGAGGTGTTGTGCTCAAGAAATACCGTTTACCAACCGACGACTTAATCCAAATCGCCATCTAAAACTGCTGAGATCCATGTGAGGAGATGCAGACGAATGAACTCGGCTGCACATCGATTTACTTCTATGATTTTGTTCAGTTTTGGTCCATTTCCCGAATCGCGGTCTGCGAAGTCGCACTGTGTGAATACCTCTCGAGAGCAATAGAATGATGGCTATGCGAGTAGAGCTAGCGAGTTCAAACCTCCCTCCGCAACGTGTTACGTAGCTACGTGGGTGGGCCTTGCAGGGCGGCTAAACAACCGTGTAGATCCACAGAGAAAGCAGCTGCGACGACAACTCATACGTCCGGCGACTTCTTGCAATTGAATCGTCTACTTCACCCAGGAATGTCCGTCGAAAATATGGTAATAATGTGAATTTCAGTGGATGCATGAATGCCATCGCCAACTATCGCATCGCAGGACCGCACTACCTTAGCGTCTACTGGATTCGTGGACGTCCTCAGAAGGCCCACAGGGCCCCATAGGGCTCGGGGCCAAATACTGTGGTAGCGGGACCGACAATAGGATGGTTGACGAAATCTTCCAGCGTGCCTGTATGGTGTCTTTACAAACAACTCCGTTGCAGACGGTTCTTAGCTCAACAGCGCGAACGTTTGTCTCTGTCTGTATGTATGTCTACCTGTCGGCACTATAGCGCTTGCAAGAAGCAAGCTAGCGAGTCCAAATTATACTGTGGGTACCTTGGGCCAAGGGCTCGGACGAGTTCTTAAACGAGACCAGTGCGCCTTATACTCCGCGAGAACGATGATCCACTAGGACCACATCCACGTTAAAAACAGCGTGTAATAGTATGTTTTGCCTATAATTGCAGGACCTCTCTATCAATGTGCTTCAAATTTGGCGGGAATGTTTCCAGCATAGTATAGTTTGAAATTTCATGTCATCGATGGTTTTTGTTATAATTGTTTTTTTCTGTCATAAACGGCGAAAGTTGTAAATTTGTTTTGACCATAACTCAAAACTGTTGAGAACAATTTTTTCAAATTTAGTGTGAATGTTTCCAGCATAATGTAGAACAAAATTTGATGTCATCGATGGTTTTGTCGTGAGTGGTTTCCGTCATAGGCGACAAATTTTGTTCATAGCTGGAGAACCCCTGGACCGATTTGCTTAAAAGTTGGTGTCGACGTTCCGGAAATTCTGTAGTTTAAAAATAGACGTTATTTATGGTTTTTATCGTAAGTGGTTTTTAGGCCCCCTGAAATAGTATGATAAATTGCCTATTGGCATAACTTATTGTCTTGACAGATTTGAGTCGGACTTGGTGCCCGCATCTCCGCATGTCTGCGTAGGAGCCATTGTGTTCAGCTTATTTGAGCGTAATTTAAAACTGGGCTCTCACAATATACACACACTTTGTCAGTGAGCCTCGAGGATCGGTACATCAGACGTATTATGATAAGCGTAGTCGCTACAAGCAGTTCAAGCTGGGAAATAGGAATGTAAGAGACGCTAATGTCATTTTTCACCTCCGATTTTTAGGCCCACTACGCAACGCGCAGGAAGCCGTACATTTATGAAGTCACATAGACAGTTGACCGTTAGGACCCTTTTGTGCACAAATAGACGATCTTTTACACGTAAACCTCACTTTGCGCAAGACAGCCACCACCGTTGCGACGTGATGCATAAATTTATGATGGCCCTTATTCCCTCATGCCTAATTACGACTTTAGACTATGTGGCCTGCTGCAGTTTCCTATAGCGTTTGGTTCCCGAATTGGACTAAGCTCAGCCACCGTCTGAAATGGTGCCTGATTCATGAACGATCAGGGGCTGCCGTTGCGCACCGCGTTGAAGTTCTCGCTTGCGTTTCCCATCCCGCACTGGATTAGGGCATCCGCGAAAGCGTCGTCAACCGCGCCGGCAGGTCTTGCCATCAGCATCTCGCACAGCTTCTACAAGAAAGGTGACCGATAACTAGCAACGCACTTTGATGCATAAAACTGATATTTGAGCCCATGTCAATTGCGGACCTGGACTTTCTCAGCAACCGTTGTGATTGCATTCAAGTTGTCCCGGTCCGTGCGTTCAATAATCTCGTCGACCAGAAGCTTAGCGACGAGGTTTCTCACCCCGTTATCGTAGAACCACTCCGACGTCGCCCGTTTGCTCAATAGCTTGTACGCGTCGTTTCTAGCTTGAATCTTGATATTTGCCTTGCTATCGCAAGCAACTTTCGCTTCAGTGTGCTATATGAATACAGCTAACTCTACGAAACATACTGTAAGGTGCCACGGCTGCCAAATGTCGCTACAGACTGTGTCAAACTTTGACCTGCCAGCGATCCCACAGCGACTTGTGAGAATCGTGACACTAATCCGCGATTTATAAACAAAAAGTAAAAAAATCCGCTTTTTAAAGTAAAAAACACAGGACAAGTTGGTAAGAGAAATTTTTTAAAATACCAGACGTCGCATTTTCGGTATTTGCACAGTTTAAGGTAAAAAATTTTCGATTTTTTTTTGCGCTGAAGCGACTTATTTTGGTACCAAGAGCACGAATTTTGCACTATTTTTTTTCAATTTGAGCTAAAAGTTGATTGGTAAGGAGAACCCCTTGGGCTACCTAAAATGGAAGAATAATGCCGAATTCGTGCTCTCCATGCTAGAATGAGTCCATTTAGCGCAAAAAATTTACTATCTTAAACTTCACAAATGACGCATTTTCTATGCGAAAGTTCAGCGCTAGAAATTTTCAAACGTTCTCGCACTAATCCAAAGAGTTTGCCGGTACCGGCCAAAATATAAAGCGCTACACCTTTGAGTGTTCCACGAACCAATCCGCCTACTTCTACTAGAAACTCCGACGGAAAAGGAAACGTGAAACTAGCTTCAAGGGAACAAACTGCTGAGCGGCACTACCACTCCGATGAGGTTAGAAAAAAAAAGAAAATAAAGTCTCCGAGAACCCAGCCTAAAAAATTCTTACTTCACGAACGGTTCCTGCCACCGTTTGCAAAGTATTCCACTCGATTGGCGGCTCGATGACCTGATCGCGGTGCAACTCAGCATATTTCAAGCAGTACGTCTTAGCGTTTTGTTTTTTCGCCGCTTGACACATCTGGTTTGCGAGTGGCTCACTGTTGTTGCTGGCCAAATACAGCATAAGGTAGTAGAAGCTGTGATCTTTTGTGATGAGAATATCGATGAATTTGAGCGCTTTGCCGTCATCGATTAGTTCGTTATTAATGACGTTTCTGTCACCGCTCTTCAGAAGGCAATATCGCTCGAACTGATTCACGACCGCAGGAACATTTGCCGCGAAACATCTGATTAAGGGATCGTAAAAACGAAGGTGCTTTACTGTTGCTGTTTCAGCTGCATCCATACGTAGTTTACTGCGAGGCTTCAAACTTTCGAAACGCAAAACCGTGAGCCAAATCGCGTTATATGTCGCACCGAAGAGGGCACATGTTGCTGGTTGTTAGTGTCGTGCACAAGCTTGATTGTTGTGTTTGCACACGCGTTGCATGCGATGTACCCTGCGCGAGCATGACAGTCAAATGTGATAAGACTGTTCGCGGCTTATTTGCGAGCACGTTCGCATAACTTCATAGCTGTTTCTTGCGGCTTCGTAGACGTGAATGTTGACCTATCCACTTTTCGCATCTCTTGGTTCCTGGCGGGCCTAATTTTGTTCCAACTATTGGGCTCACTGCGCTACACGTAGTGAGCCTGTGGTGACATTTGTGTGCCTGTCTGTGATTCACTTTTCTTGAGTTTGAAGCAACCAATCGACATGCAGTTTTTACTAGAGCTACCTTGGGCCCCATGCATGAACCTTATTGAATATGGGCATTGTGGGTTCAATATTCGGGGCAGGGGACGACGTGATAGTTTTTCTTATGTAAAATTGCTTGCTGGAAATGTCCCCCTCTGTCGCCAGTAGCGGCCATCGCAAGAGAAGTTAGTGCAAACCTACACAACCGTGGTGTCGTATGTTCTATGTCGAAATGGTACAAGTAAACCGTAATGCCGAAAAATGCATCTTCTGGATTTTATGTTCAGAGAACCATTCAAATTTGGTGAAAAATATTTTATTCGTTGTTTTCTAAACGAAACGAACGCTTTACTTGCAAAAATTAACTTGGAACAAAAAGAGCACTGTACTTGGATCACGCAGGCAGGCGGGCGCACGTGCACGCGTTTTTCGCGTTAGTTTGTCCACTTTTGTTTGGTGCATCGATACGTAGTTTGCTGCGAGGCTTGTCGCACGAATTGTCGAAGGATTTTTCGGCAAAAATTGAGCCTACACTAAAATCGGCGTTTCGCGGCCAATTCGTAACCGTTTTCGATGAAGTGTTGTGCATTCTAACTGCAGTGCGGTTTAGCAGACGACGCGCTAACGTGTTTTGTACGTGCTTGCTTGCTTTGAACGAGTCGCTGCGCCATCGCTTCAAACGATCAAGATCCACGTCTTGACGCCTCATTTTTTTTACTTTTTTTTCACATTATCTCAACATAGAAATAAAAACCAGGCAGGTTTTTCAACCTTTAGAGGGGCCAAATGCTGGGGTTGCACATTTTTCTGCTGTAAAGACCGTTTCGAGAAGTTTGCTAATGACTGTTTTGCTTATTTCGCAGAAAGGAGAAAAAACGAATTCAATAGCCTGTACGCAAGTGCGTGTAACCACGACTACTCTGGAATGCATGGGCTTGATGTTTTTGAGGTCGATAAAGATGCTTGTTTTGTTAGTTTTTGCGAAAATCGGTCTCTCTTAGCATAAGTCACAGCGCGCGTTTGCGCGAGGAA
The DNA here is from genome assembly GCA_034691745.1 of Prismatolaimus dolichurus. Lineage (NCBI taxonomy): Eukaryota > Metazoa > Nematoda > Enoplea > Triplonchida > Prismatolaimidae > Prismatolaimus > Prismatolaimus dolichurus. The sequence continues at coordinate 10,924 of JAQGBB010001129.1, forward strand.
AATCACCGATTTTATCACGTTTTTTGCTCTTTCTTTTGAAACAAATCAATCAATTTACAATATTCTTAGTGTTCCTGAACCCACTAATTCTCCTCTATCCAGAAGGGTGCAGTATTTTGGCGAAATTTTATTTTATTTTTTTTTTTAATTTTTGTGTGGAGTAGCTATGAGAATTGTAAATTTAATATAAATTGCCAAAAAGCTAAATTGTCTCCTCCGCGTACGTATATCATGTTTTGCCCATATAAGGTAGAACGTTCAGTGAAAGTCTTATTCATTTGCGCATGCGTGCAAGGCATTTGTGGACCTTGAAGGCTTCTCGCCAATGGGCCACCACGCTTTGAGCAGAGAAAGCACAAACTATTTTTGCTCGTTTTCCACACTCATTTTGCAAAATTTGACAAACTAGTAAAACACTGTATTATTATACTGCCTACGCACATTGCTGGGTCTGAATCAAACAAAGTCATTCCGAAAGCCACTAAAGTAGAAAACATTCGAAAAACTTTAAAACACATTGACTCCAAGTGCAGGTAATAAAACGCAAAATGACGCACGAGACGCAATTGGAGGTGATGTTGAGAAGAAGGAACACCCACACATCGGATAAGCGGAGAAAAGTTGACACAACTTTACAGTATTGGAAAAAATATTTATTTCGAGAGAAAAAATGCTGATACTTTGGTTTCTCGTTTTCACTGTGTCGGTGATAAATGCGCAGAAGACGAACGGATGGTACAAGCAGTGCGTTCGAAACACCATCAGTGAATGTGCTCAAACGTAAGGAGTTCAATCGGTCCTCGCTTCTTGCTTGACATATTTACTCGTAAAATAATTGAAATCAAAAATAAAAATAATCAAATCAAGTTTTAGTGTTTAGCATATTTTCCAATCTACTCTGGTTCTACAGGCGCAACATCGTTAATTTATAGCCTGCCTTCTTTTTGCAAGTTTTACGTTTGACGCTATGAGAAGTGATTTTACTTGTTGGAAGTAGGCTTTTGGGGTCTTCCACAAAAGACGTCCGACCGCAGGGAGGTAAGGGAAGTCGGGACTTTTCGGACAGAACGTTAATTTTAACCCGTTGGGGATAGGTAATTTTTGCGGACAAAGGGAAGAGGGGGGGGGGTAAAAAAAATTCAAATTTTTTCGGACGTCTTTAATAGAAGACCCCTTAACGTGACGTCATGTGTGCACTTCCCAAAAAATTATTTGTTACCGTCTGTGTCCATAACTATCTCATAGGTGTCAGCAAAGCACCGGTATCTCCCAAGCAAAAGTTGCCTCAATGCGAGCATGTACCATCAAGCAAATCAACCAAATTGAAGACGGGAAACTCCAGTGCGCGAAGCAGAATCACGTGCCCTTAGGCGACAATCAGCCGTACGTCACGTGACGATCCTGCGCAGTATGCACTCATCACCGATCGATTTATTCTCTTTGTAGCTGCTGGATAGCCTTCACAAGACGTCCAGGTGAAACTAAAGCTCTCGTTTCGCATATAACCCAAGGTCAAACACTCCCAGACTCCGCGCGCAACGATCCAACCGTCGGACCATTCTTACATTGCAACAAATTGTGCATGCAACAGAATCGGCTTCCGTGTCAACAAGAGTGCGAAATTTTATGTGTTCGCATGTTCTGGCTGTAATTTCATGCTTTTCGCTGTTCTTTTAGATGCGCCAGAAACGAACGGCCAAAAAATATTCCGCAGGCCTGGGAAGATTGCCTGAGGACTTCGGTGGAGTCGATTGACAAGCAAACGATGCCCTGCGTTCTCAACGCGCTTGGTTGACCGAAAACAATGTAAACTGCAGATTCCTAGATTTTTTGGTGTTTTTCACACCTTCATTATGAATTATTATTATGAATACGCTGCTTCATTGTCGATCAAAAAATAAATGAAATGACCACTCACAGGAACGGTGGGAATCAGCCGAAAATGACGCAGCCCACCGACCACACACATTAAGCAACAAAGTCCGTGCAAAGCGAGCAAAAAACCCGAATTCTAATCAAGACGTGAATTTGAAACGTCAGATAGAAAACTCATTTGACGACTGCGTTTGCTGTCGAAGTTTCTCGTCGAAACGTTTCTCCAGTGCCTGAAATCGGCGATCGATGGCGTCCAGCACCTCTCCGAGCGACACCTCTCCCGATGCGGTCATCGCGCTTCTCACCACGATGAGCGTGGTGTCTTGATGCACCATCTTCGCAGCCGTCCTTCTCGATTCCGCGCTCTTTCTCAAAGAACCGCGAACACGTTCGACCACTTTCCGTATCGCAAACAACGGAACGTGCACAAGCGCAGCGAACGAGATGCCAACGTAGAGGCCGAGAATGCCGCCAAACTGCGCAACGAAGTCGTCAAAGCTCATCGACAGCTTCTCCTCGACGAGCGAGAACGTAAACGATTGAAGTTTCAGAAGCAGCTCGTATCGCGAGCTATTCGCGATCATCTCTCGACTATTCGTCGTCACGAACGTTTGCGATTGACAGTCGGGCAGACAACCGGCGTAGCATTGAGTCGCTCGACTCATCTGCTCTTCGCTTCCATTAAATCGATCGCAAAGGGTCATATAATCGATAAGACCATTAGCTTCAGTCAACGGTCCATCTCTGCTGTAAGGACACAATTCAACACCTTCGGTTTTTGGCCCATAAGCCACGGCGAAATAGAGCGGATAGCATCCGCAAAAATCGACGATCCATTGCAAATAGCACATCCGCTGCTTACAGTCGTATCGCGAAAGCCCCTTCGAGCACGGCTGCGACGTTTTCTTCTCGCATCGAAGGAACACGTTCGAAACGGCTACCCAGACAACCACACGATGGCCGGCTTTGAAGAACGACGCCTCAATGATCGAACTGAGACTCTCCTCTTCGATGACCGTCTGCGGTGTTCCGCTCAGGTCGAGCTGAACTTCCTGCGCGATCGCATCGCTTCCGGGTGAGGAGAACGCGTTCCAGGAGATGAGCAGGGAATCGGTCGGGTCGGCGAACGTGAAAGAGCCGTTCAGGAGTTTGAACGTTAGCACTGCTTCACCGAGCATGAGAATGTTCTCGATCGAGCATGGGTGGCTCGTCTCAGTCTCACTCCAAAAGTGGGTGGCCACGACGGAGAACGCGGCACTTTTGCATTGCTGGAAGGCGATAAATCGGAGGAGTTTCGAAAAATCGATATTTTTAGATCGATATTGTCTGTACACAGTTTCTACAGCTGATTTTATGCGTGAGAAATTTTTTAGACATTTATGGTCCAAAGCCCATTCTGACGTCCAATCAGGGATCGTCTGGAAAATTATGCCAATTTCGTTTGTGACCATATCGTGGAGCATTGTTGTCGACAGCCATAGGAGCTCTGTTCCAATTCTCCCCGCCCGCATCTCATCCTCCGAAAAGTTTCCCATCAAAGACAAAAAGCTATCGACCGCGCTATCGAGGTCTGCGTCAGAAGAGAGATGTGCCAGGCCAAAAGTACGGTAATCGTACGGGAAGCCGAAAGTCGGCGCTGGATCGAGAACAATGGTTGTGTTCGTTCTGAGCGTCGTTAAGGAGAGGGTGTCTTGATCGAGGAATGAGAGCGTGAGTTTGATGAGATCACGACTCGTGCAGACGACGAAGAAGAGCGTGCAGACGATCCAGAAGATCGTCTCGATTCGACTGAGCC
>JAQGBB010001130.1:0-14593 GCA_034691745.1 Prismatolaimus dolichurus
CCCCCCGTCAATTTCTGCGGGCATACTGTAACGTCAAAAAATGGGGGAAGAGTCTGCGTGTGCCTACGTTCGAAAGAGAAACTTTTTTCGCGATCCCGCTTAGCACCATTTCTGACCGGCCGAGAACAATTGGCGGTCGACCTGTCCTCGCGTGACCGCACGCAATTTCAACGTGAGTGTTTTTGCGAGTGGCAGATTAGTGAAAAGCGCTCTACCGCGTATACGGTGGGAGAGAAAATGAATAAATTCCCAATAAATCAATTGAAAAATAAATTTTGAATAAAATAAAAAATAGATTTAGAAATGAATTAAAAAAAAATTTATAACGAATAGCGTAATTTCAAAATTTTAACCTGTACTAAAGAAAACTTTAGCAGCAGAAAAACCAGCCGGTAGTGTTATTCGGCATATTTTTACATCCTGCCAACAGCGAGCGAAGCGAGTATTACATATAAAACCAACCAGGAATTATCCCCTTTTCCCCCCTTGCCCGCTACCCGACCGTACCCCCCCCCTTCCCCCAGCCGACAAAAGTTAGCGGATGTCCAGAGTATGCTAGCATAGTATTTTCCATAGACCGATGGAGAAACACCTAGTGTTCCAGTGTATGTATCATAGTGTTCTAGGCTGATCTAGTGCATTTCATTGTGTTCCTGAACATTTATCTAGGCTTCCCGGAGCCTCGCGATCCCAGCTGGCGCTCAATGTTCGCAATCCAGCGTCCACGCATTTCGGGCAAGCAAACCACGACGACGATGCCGCCAACGACCATGCCGACAATGTTCAGCAATAAGCCAAGCGGAACACCCACCGAGTCTCTAAACGGCTGATAGCCGAAAGACTAGCACAGCGTTCACAGCGTGTTGAACTAGTCCGATCAGCCCGTTCGCCGTCGAGCGCGCCGTTGTCTGGAAGAGCTCGTTTACGACAAAATTTGCGATGCTACGTCCAAAAACGTAGCACAACTGATTGACGAGGATGAACACAATTTCGGCGACGTAGATATCCGTCGCAGAGACCCTAGCGCACGCCGAGAAAGCGATGAGCGAGAGTGGACACCCGATGAACATCACCATGAGAAAGGCGCGTCTACCCAGCCGGTCGACGAGAAAGACCACCGGGATCATTTCGAGAACTGGCACCACAATGACCACGATGGACGTCCGCTGAGCGAGCAGCTGAGTGGCTCCGGCGGTTACAAAAATATCGGTCGAGTACATCAGGACGAGATGGCTCGCGGCTTTCGCTACTTGCGATCACAGACGAGCTCTTGACAGCCAATCGCGGTCACCTCGTCGCCTTCGTGCTCAGCGTCGAACTCGCTAATGGCAGCATCTACCGTAGCTCGACTCTGATAGAAGAGCAAGGATCGGCGAGCCTCATTCGCGCTCCGCTTCGAAAGGTGAAGGAATTTCGCCGATTCCGGCTGAAAGTAGAGAACGCCGATTTGGAGAACGGACGGGAGAGTGCCAAATGCGACGGCGGCCGGCCACAGCTTGCTGTTTCCAAAAGACCCGGGCAGCGTGAGAATAAGTGCAACAACGATGAATGACGATTGCATCAGCTGGGTCACTGTCGGTGCGGTACCGCGATGCTTGATTGGGGCTATCTCATAAGCGAAGATGATGGCGATTTTTCCAAGCCCAATGCCGACGCCGACGAGAAAGCGGCCGACAACGAAGAGCTCGAAGGATGGAACAAATTTAGCAGAAAGCATGGCAACGGCTGCGACTATGTTCACGACACAAACGATGAGCATAGCGCCTTTGCGGCCAAGCCGACGACCGTCGGAGATAGTCGACAGGAGCGGAGAAGACACGGCGCAGCCAACGAGCAGCGCTGCTTTCGAGAGTGTCCAGAACATGTTCAGCTGATCGGCGTCCACTCGGAAGTCATGCGTTCCGAGCAGCGTCGCGTTAATCCAGTCGTTGAGAATGACGTCGACGTTGTTTAACACGGACATTACGTATAGGCCGAAACCGGAGCTGAACCCGAGCATGATCACGCTTAGCCAGAGTCGAAACTTGTGCGCGCTGCCCGAGCCGCCGAGGAGGCTAGTTTGCTCGTCAAGAGCATGCTTTGTTTCTGATACTTCGAGTTTTGCCGGCAGAACGAGGTAGCCGATTTCTGTCGTTTTCTGCATTTTCTGCCGCCGTTTTCTGCATTTTCAACGGGCATTCGTCGACGAACTACTGCAAAAGGAGTTTAATTTCATCAAAATCCTTGAACACGAGTCGAGACGAAAACGTGTCCACCCAGGTGCTGCTTTGGGGGTCGCGCAAAAACCACGTGATCGAAAAACAGCCATTTTTGGCCACCCACCCCCGTCGTGGTTGTTCGTGGTTTTTTGGACCCACCCCCTTTAAGAACACATTTTTGACGACGTGGTTTGTAGCCAACCACCCTTCTCCAACTGTCGCGAAGAGTTTGGCATTTATTGCACGACCAAAGGCTTTACGACGTTCTTTTCGACAATAACGTACTAGGTTGTGAAATATAATTCAAAATTTTGCACTAGAGAGGAGCCAGAGGCGGTGCATTTGTGACGTCACGGTTTGGAGGAGAGAGAGGGTCTGGCCGAATGTGATTTTACCTGTTATAAGTGTAAAAAACCGTGCCGAGGGAAAGAAGGATGCGAAAAGTCAACTTCTCCGTGACGTCATAAACGTAACGTTCCTCAGGCAAATTTGAGATTTTTTTGAAAAAATTTGACAAAATTTGTAGGAAGTCCGAGGTTTTTACACAGTTTTAACCTAAAATTTCAAGTCATAGCGACCATGTAGTCGTTTTGCTGGACCCACTCATCCCTATAAAAGCTGTGGTCGTTCGTGGTTTTAAACCTAAAACTTAAAACCATTGCCGCTGAAAGGCCGCTCAGTTGCTCAGTCAACGGTTTACTTAGTTTAGCTTATTTATCGATCCGCTGACGACATAGCTTTTTAAAAGTGACGATCATCTGATTTGTGTAGTTGTAAAAACGGAGTAAAATACATATTTCTTTAAATATCCCGTGAAATTCGCTTTCTGTGAATTTTTTCTGTGGTAAAAAAAATCCGCAATTAGAAAGAGCAATAATTTGAATGCTGTTTTTGCAGCTTCCGTTTGAAAATTTTTGGCGGGGACCCCCGGGTTTTCGGAACGCCCCGGGACCCCCGAGGGGAGTTGAAAAATTCCCCGGATAGTCACAACCCAGTGCACGGCCCATTGTTTCTCGGAAAATACGGCGAAAGACAGAACAGAGATTGAACTCAATCATCGTACCGGAAAAAGCAAAAAAGCTTTGACATTATCGTGTTTTCTTCATCTCATCTGTGTGTGCTCACGATTAAATATTATGCGACTATACGTCCGACTAAAAACCCATTACCCTATCGGATCACGTCATTTATGCACAACTCCTCCGTTTATTCTTTGTTTCAGTGCTCCTGAATCTGTCGTCGAAGTCATAAGTACAGGTAGGGATGGCATTTCCCCGGGGATTTTTCCTCCATCCCCAATTCTCCGGAGATCCCGAGTTTCCCCGCCTATCTGACAAGTGTAAATCTTACCAAAACAGAAGTAAATTCAAAAGTATTTTGATCACTAACTTTTATAACGTATTTGGAAACAGTAAAATTATTAAAGGTATACATTTCGAGAAATTTTGTTTCATTTCAATAAAGTTTTTCACCACTTCGACCCAATTTTCGGCTGGGTCCGATTGTGCTTATTTGGTTGCTGGTTTTCAGGTTAGGTCACATACCTGTTCTGTGCGACGCGAAGCGCGCGCAGAATAGCATGAAACCTAATATGAAAACCTCGTTGCACTGTAGACCCAGTTTTTCACCTTGGTTTATACTAGCCCTGAGCTGGCGTTATGATGCGAAAAACGCTTAGTTGAATTCTCCGTACTCGATTTTCGTACGTGTCAACGAATTGCAAAAAACTTGAGCAGCAGACGCAAAACCCATCAGACCGATCAGGCCCGGGCCGTACAGGCCTTCCTTAAAGGACGTCTGAAAAAGCTGAATTTTTGACCCACTCACACTTGTCCGCAAAGTTGGCTTATCTTCACCTGTTAACACTAGCGTTATGCCCTCAACAAGAGATAGGGTACTTCCATAAAAGACAGAGCTTTATGGGGCAGGGGGGTCAGAAAATTTGATTTTGTCGCCGACTGAAGAGCGACATCGGGTTTACCCATCCGCGATCGCGTTTACCCATCTGGTGCGAAGCTGGTCGTGAAGTACAGCGCGCTTTGCTTTAATTCGAAGGCCTATTTTCTGCAGCCTCTTGCCCAAGACGGTGACCACTATGAAGTTCACGTTGAAGAACAAGCATAAACCCATCTAAGAATAAGACGGACGTGCCGTACCGTAGATTATTCCTCGCGCTTCTATAATCTTCTATCTGCAGCTTGGTGACGAAGCAGCAGATGCCGCATCGACATCACACTAATAACTGCAAATCAAGTTTATCAAATCAATCAAGCTAGAGTGTAACATCAGCATGGTCTTATTTCCGCATGAAAATTCAGAAGCATGCACAGCGACAAGCAATGCGTGGAAGGCTGTTTGATGCTGCTGCAGCTGAAGTTGAATGATAGTAATTCGAGGTATAGCTCGAGGAGTCGAGCGCGAAACTAGCCTTCATATTTTGCACTCATGTCTAGGCGCACACAGTAAAGGGCGTCATAAAAGTTTGGAAAGGATTCGCATGCTACGTAGCCAGCGTCAGCTAGCAATTTTATTGTTTGCCTTTGGCATCAATGCCATGACAACGAAGAAAGTACCCGTAACAGCAAGTTTTTTGTCTTTCTTCGTTGAACTGTAGTACCCGTACGAGTGCCATAATTCCTGTTTTCATTTGATTGCGCCACGTGGCAATGCCGACAGAAGACCGGAGTAGAACAGTATGTAAGAACAACACAGGCTCCTCCGCACATTTTTGATCACTTGTCCTAGGCGGCGAAAGAAACGAGCAAAACGCAAAAAGTATGCACGGACTCGCTTTTGTCAAAATCTCTGTCGTCGTTGTCACGACTGCGGTGCTCTGCGGTGCTGACCCCAGCCGCGGTACCACCGCGAATCGAGTGCGCTGCGGCCGACGGCTAGACAAGTGCGAAGAGTGGCTGGACGACATCATGCTCGCAAACGATTCGACGGACGCGACACGCAAATTCTATGGTGTCGATACACGAGCCGCTAATCCGCGCGAATGTCCGGCGGCAACCGACATCCGAGCGTGCTTCAGCAAAAACGGCGAGTGCGTCGCTGCGACGGAAGACGTAAACGATGCCGTGAAATCAGTACAGTACGCATGCAGGCATGCAAGCCGAACGTGTATGAAAACAACGGAGCCCGATAACGTATGCGATGCCGAGGATAAGACCTATAATTCGGTATGCTAAGTTCGTGATACTCGACCGAAATGAGTGGGCCACGGAATTCTAGGCGAGCGAGCGATACAGAGCGTATCGCGAGAGCTCCACAAAGACGGCGAAGCTCCTCCTCGAAGGCGTTTGCAAAGATTGGCTGACCGGCATTAACTGCTACGTCGCCGCTGCGCAGAAGTACTGCGGCGACGGCGGCGCTAAGCTGGTCTCAAAGTACAGCGCGCTTCAGTTTAATTCGACCGCCGCTTTCCTGCAGTCGCTTGCTGAAAGCAGTGGCCAGTGCGACAAGCTTGTAAAGCTTACACTGAAAAATCAACTAGCCTAGTCCCTACAGCACGAGATCCTATCTTGATTGCTCAAGTTTGCTGTTACGGTACGTATTCGACGTCGTGCGGACAGAGAGAGTTCTTGCTTCTGAAATTCGCGTTGAAGGTCTCTAGTAAAGGTTTATATTCAAGATCAATGCGTCCGTGCACTTTGATTGAGCCAGGTTTATGTCTACGAGTAAATACTGCTGCATGTCTATTGCATTATCAATAATTTGAGATTACTCAAGCTGCAGAGTAGTGTGCTCGATACGCGTATGTTGATAAATGAGCAGCGAAAGCACAAACGACATGAAGCGAGCTTGACAATGCCGCTCTTGTACACCTAAGTGAACGTAAGTGCTTATTTTGCGAACAGTTTTTAATGAAGTCGAAGGTGCTTCAAGCAACGTCCTCTCCCTGGCTGCGTCAGCAATCAAACAAAGCTCGTTTGCAAACTTTGAAGTGCACTTCCCGAGTGGCTGAAGACAGCTAACACAATTGCTTTCAAAATCTTCTACGTTGTGATCGTGAAACCTACAGAGAAAACATTCATCAGCTGGGCGTTATTTTCGAGGCTTTCCGCCACCAGCCAGCCGGCCAGCAGTTCACATTGTCTGCACGTCGTGCGCACAAAAAATACCGATCGATAATCCTCATAGAGTTCTGCCCGAATATCACTTCTCACCTCGGTCGTAACACGTACTGTACACATACACGACACCTATTTTACAACTTTGTAACGGAAACGCCGGAAACTTGTGATTCGATTTGTCAAAAACCTGTGGTTAACCACTGCTGAACCGTAAAAAAGTGTGCATATAGCCGTCAATCTACAACCCGAACAAATCGTCAAGCTGCAGCAGTGGAAAACTGAACATTTCCGCATTCGCGATGTGTGCCATCGACGGCGCGCTACTTCTAGCCACCACATTTCACGCAGGCTCGTCGTGAGCCGCTTGCCACGATGCGCATGGTGAGCCAATCTGTAGAAGCAAACAAACCAAAAATCCGAATCGAGAAAAAACAAGTGAACACGCAAAACTCAAGGGCATCCGACACGAACGAAAAAGCTTTGAGCAAATTTGAGAACGTGTTCTGGTAGACTCTGGACCACTTTAGACCACGATGGTACACCCCTTCTCGTCGTCGGCTAACTTTCGATTTTTGGTGCGGCACACGCCGCACACGGAGACAAAAGTGGGCCGCTCGCTGGCCGAATGCCAAAAAACGTTTACAAACTACCTGTTCGTTCCATGCATTTCCGTTAGCCAGGCCGGCCTGCATCTTCTGATGTGCTGCTGATGGCGGACCGGTAGTGTAGAAAGGAGAAGCCGCTTGTCCACAGTGTGCGTTCCACGCTGGCAAAACCGATGGGCGAACTGCGATTGGCGGCGACTGCTGCAGTTCTGGAATAGCAAAAAATCTAAATGAACGATGCTAGAGATCTCAAGTCTGACCTACTCGTACGATAAAACGAAGTTCCGGACGTCGGCTGCTGGTAGAATGATGGGTCACCACCATGCTCAGCAGCTGCCGCGTAGCATCCTTCAAACGTCGACGACCCGTGAATGCTGACGGGCGAAGAAGAAAAGCCGACTTTCAAAGGCGTTAAGAGCGGGCTGACGCCTTTGGCTGGCAACACCTCGGACACGAATGCTTCGCTCTGTGTTGGCAGAACCGCCGCGATTTTTGAAAAAATTCCAGCAATCAAGATTCCGGCAAATGCGATTTTGAAAAATCAAATTTCGAATAATCAAATTTTCAAAATTTGAATTAAAAAATTGAATATAAAAAATCAAACTTGAAAAAAAGACGAAGCCTCATCTTTAAATGATCGAAAATATTCAGACCACTCTTTAACGAACCGTGCGAATGAACGATTCGTATCGATGCCATTTCCACTCTGAGCACCTCGCACTCGCCGACGTTGTCGACCGCGACTTGGAGTTTTGCACCAAACGTGTTGAAGAGCGGGCGCGAGTCGAACTCAGCGTAGTCGCCGCACGGTGCGTCGTCGCCGATTCCGCCAATTCGAACGACGATGTCTCGTGTGAAGTGAAGCGACTTGTAGCCGGATAGACCCGCGATAGGAGCGCAGCAGATCGTCTGACTCTCGCTGATCTCCATGACGACGGCCAACGCCTGCACGACAAAACGTCGCTTGGCGAGCTGTTCCGTTGACACGTCGTTGCGTTTCCGCGTGCAAGCAGACGCTTGTCGCAGAAAAGCTGTTCGTGGATTCGCGCCAAGGGTGCAAATCGGAGTGCGGCCGGACGTCTTCTCCTTCATGAGCTGCTTATCTTTCCACCACTCGCCGCTGATCGTGAATTCCTCTAAAGAAAGGAGTACAAAGCAACCTTCCATAAAAAATGCCCGCCCTTCTTTCTAGATCCGAACAGCCCCATCCACCCGTCCCTTGTGGAAACCACCAAGAGAATAGGATACTAGTGGCGTTGAGGCTCAGATGAAGCGCTCCGGCATTTTTGGCGCAAAACGAGAAGAGATACTGCTTTGTTGCAGAGCTGTTTTTGCTCATCACGGCGCGAAGTTCAGCTTTGGTGAGAAAGTGGCTTATAATTCTGAAAGCAAAGTTTGAAGTTCTTCACAAAAGCAGAACAACCCACGCGAAGTTGCGAAACTTTTCCTGCTTTATAGGGTGCTCCTTCAATTGCCCGTTCCCCAAACGAAATTCCCCCACTTTCCTCCATGTTAGTACCCAGTGATTCTTCCAGAAATTTTTTCTCGGGAAGAATTGTAAAATCTCGGGAAAGGGAAATTTCCCCTTCGAAACGACGCTGGAAAAAACAGTGTACAATACTGTAGCAGGTCGGCGGGTGTAACGTCTTAAAAGAAATCGCCCCAGAGAAGCGAATAGTCTACTTTTTTGCTGACGTGATGTCATATCGGTGATCTCGACGAACACAACTCACCCGGCGTTAAAAAGTCGAAACACTTGTTCGTTCTCAACAAGTTGACGCACAAAGCGAAAGAGAAAGTAGAACGCCGAGACCGAAGCGTTCGGGTCGGACGCAGTTTGCATTCCCTTCAAAATACAGATCCGTTTGCTTCCATGCGGTATGGCGAGGTCTCATCACAGTGGCCTACCGTAAGCGGGGCAAATTGAGCCACAGTGACCGCCGTGCTCGGACGATAGCCGAAAGCTGGAGTAACCTTGTTTACGAGGATGCGATTTAGCTCAACAATTTCCACGATAGTCAAGCGGCGTCCATCTCGTTTCGCGTAAGGAAGCAAACTTTAGACAAGATCGAGCACCGCGTCGAGCAGCGTCTGCAGTGGCACAGCGTCTTTCTGAGAGAAAAAGTCCGTCTAAAAAAGTTCGAGTTTGTTTTTAAACTTCATCGCGAAATTAAATTCTTAATTAAAATTGATTTATATTAAATTGCTATTGTTAGATTAAACTAAATTAGCAAATTAAATTATTATTAAATTAAAAAATAATCAATTAAATTTAATTACAGTTTGCCGGCAAAATTAAAATCAAAAATTTTCAGCCGGAAATGCTTTTCACTGAAAGCGGAAGCCGCATGCACACACATCGCTGGCAAAGCGTCGACGCCAGAAACTTGAAGCTGTTGCGTCGGCGTTTTAAGAACTATTCGTTGAAACGTAGAACGGAAACGAGATCTTCTGAAAGTGCGTTTTTTGTCGACAAGAAAACACTGTCTTCTCCGGCTTCAGTCATGCGCACTCACGATTATGTATGAATCCGAAGCGTTCCCATTTTTACGAAGAATCAAAGCTTGTGTTGCGTCATCGAGGTCGGTGACGCGAAAACGCACAACAAAGTAGTGCGCCTTCCTCGGCTATGCAGTGCGATCTGCGGCCACGTCTTTTTACATTGTGGCACGAACGACCACTAAATCAATATTTTTTAAAATAAACTTTCACCGGCTGTACCTGCTTGTCAGACGGATCAGCTTTTTTGTGGTGCTCGTCACTTTCTACACATTAGGGCAAGAAAATGAAGCCAAGCGCGTGGTTTTCAAGCCACTGAAACGTATGAGAATTTGGCGGGTCTCGCAGTAGGAACAATTGTGCGGCTGAGTCTTGTCAGTGAAGCCCAGAAGTTTCTCAAGTAGCTGAAACTTTACCGGACCACAATGCTTTCTTGCGGTGGTTTTCGGCTTCTGAGCGCATGGCGAGATTTCGAAGATTGATTCCCCAAGGGATAATTTATAGAAAAGCTTGTGAAGATTTGAAATTGCAATGCGACTTAGACGGACACACATTTCGCTTGACGTGACGACCTCTTCTTCATCGAGCTTTTTATTCAAATTTCGCGCAGTTTCTTCGCTAGAGTTTAATTGAAATCAAACAAGTTGTTGTTTGTAATCCAAGTACATTATTGTAACATGTAAACTTCTGACCAGTAAATTGTAAAATCTTGTTTCAATTTTACCATAAAAGAAATTCAGTCACATTGTTTCCCGAAAGCAGCGATAAGATTGCGCAAAAATTAGTGAAATTTTGAGACTACAAGCGTAAAATGGAACGCCAAATTTCGAAAACGTATTAAATCAATTTGGAAGAGCTGCATAATTAATACGCGAAAATTTCAGTTCTAAAAAATGAGATTGAACATATTGTGTGAACTTAAAATCAACGCCCGCGTACCTCACCCTCGAGATGAATGGTTTGCGATCAGCGATTTTCATGGTCGCGCTGAAGAACTCTGCTGGTGTTCTGTCCCTACATAAACGAGGTGTTCAATTGGAGAGATGATTTTTATGTGGGCAGTATATATGTTCACTGTAGCCGAAGTTGAATTGGACTAGCCGCCGAAGCAACCCGAATCAATCCTGGTCCGTGCATCGCAATAAACGGGCTGAATTTAGAGAGGCAGTTTGCCGTGCAAAATGATTCAAATACTACTGGAAAATCGTCAAGCATAAAATTTCTTCGAAATAAAATTATTTTAAGTTTGCGTGTGCTAAGTAAACAAAATGTTCAAATTTATAATTTAAATAATTGAAAATTTTAAACTATTTTCAATGTTTTTGATGACATGATATGTGGGAAAACGTACCGAACGTGTAGCTTTCTGTAGATGTTTTGCACGTCAGCGAAATCATGAGGAGCGACGTCGTAAGCCGCGAACTCACTCTGCAAGGAGAGACGTCGGCGCTTGTCGCAGCATCGCACGCAATGCGAGCCGTACGCAGCAGCGATGAATAACTCCAAATGAGAGGTCAAAATTGTAGCCCTATGCCGAAGTCTCCACCGATTGCTTAAAAAATCCGCATTTTCGAATATATTTCATACCTGAGAAAAAGCGCTTCAACTTTCTCCCAATTCTCCGCCACTTCTCCGCAACCCGTGTGGGGCACGAGTGTGGGCATGTTCCAGAGTTTCTTGATCTCGTCGCGATCGTTCTGCTCTATCCTGTTAGCGAAGTTCTCAAAGTCGCGCTTCAGGGCCGCATTCGATGCAGTGAATAGTCGCTTCAAAGTTAGGCTAAAAATGAAATTTTCTTTTGAAAGTCGAAATTTGAGAGAATGTTTTAGAGGAAACTACACACCCCGCGGACTCGGCCAAGCGACGACAGAGGTCGTTCAGGCGGCTAGTATAGAGCCCATCGCTAGACGTCAGGAGACCTTCAACGACGTCTGGTTCAGCAAGCGCAAGCGACGAGAGAAAATCAGCAATCGCGGCCTCATGACGGTCGAGTAATCCAAGGGCCTTGCCCAGCAAAGCCACATATTCCTTTTGCCTGTAAAGAAGTAAAAAGAATAAAGTATTTATCCGATAGCCATTTTTTCGTAGCCTTTACAGTTGGCATACGTACAGGCTTGGGAGATCCACTTTTCTCGTCCGTTTCGGTGGACGCGACAGAAACGTATCCGCAGTTTTCGCGATTTCGTTCAAGTCGTCGAAAATTTTGTTCTACGGTATTTTGGGAACAGCATATACTCACGACGCATTGAAACATTGCAGATTGCGCTTCTTACCATCATATCCTTAGAAAGGAGTTCGTCAATATCCTGACGCTTTTGGCAGACGCCGACTTCGCTCGCCAACGTAGCCGTTGAAAGTTGTACGGCAAACATGGTTCAGAAATGATATGACGATCCTCGAGACCCTCTGACTCCGCCTGTGTCAGTGGACCTGAAACGTCGATCAAGGTGCAAGTGTATTAATTAGAATTTAGAAATTATTTCTGCATAAGCATCTGCAGCGAAAATCATGCAAACAAATAAGCACGTTGGGAACCGTAATCTGAATCATTCACGATTGTTAACAAAGCAAGCCTTCAGCTGTACTTCGAAGACAGCTTCGAGAGATAACGGCATTGTAACAATGGGGTCGTACGTGAAATTTTCTTTAGGGTCGTGGCGCCGCAACAGTTGCCCGATTTGGCCCATTTTCGAACTTAACCTAGATTTGGCCCAAGGTACCTGCGTGCAAAATTTCAGCCCGCTAGCTTGTTTCTTGCGAACGCTATCGTGCCCACATACATACATACAGCGAGAGGCAAGCTTCTTTCTTTCTGTTTCACACAGGTCAGCGGTCTAATAAAAATATCCTCCTTCTTGACTCGGTCGAATGGAAGAAAATATGTGAAAAATGCTTCGAAAATGCATGCAAAAAAAATCATGCAACAAACTCCAAATAAAAAATTAACTTTGTTGTTGGCGTCGCCGGCGTATGCAGTCCAGGAATAACCTTAGGTTTCCTAACTCAAATACGGTTCACGATTACCAACCGAAATTTTGAACTGTTAAAAGTGGCAAGTCACAGCATGGTAAACCAGAGCAATTAAAATTGCGCAATATAATGAAGAAAAGATCCGCACAAAATTACGTATGTAGCTGAAGAATTAAGTCAACCATTCCAGAGCGCTATAATTGGCTGAGAAAACCGTCCGTAATTGCAAAATGTAGAAAAAACTGCTATCGGTCGAATACAGTCATCGATGCTACGTTGTTACCGAATGTGCAAGTTCGCGCACCGCCGGCACGCATGCGCGAACGTTTTTTTTTGTAAAACCGAAACGCCGAAAAACCGAGGAAAAAACAAAGACACCGAAAAACCGACGAGCGGCCAGAAAACACCTTGCTGCTGACGGCAAATGTTTTGGCAAGCTTCATAAGCACAAGTGCATCTGCAAAAGGGAATTCCTCCACTGAGAATGTTGGATTCCTCGGCCAAACTCGGATGTTTTGTTTTGATACTGTTTTGATTTTCCTGGTCCTTGAAAAATCGCTCGGGGCGAAAGTCTTTACTGAAAATCTTGCATCGCATATTTACACCTAATAATTATTTTTCTAGATCAACATGGTGCTTTGCATATGCAAAGTTCAAAAATAATAGTTTTAGCTTGGGCCAACTTAGTTTAAAGCTACTTTTCGGACTTTGAAATTTACCTTGGCAGCACGTGTAAAACGGTGACTTTTCGCATGCAAAAACTGTTAAAAACAAAAACGCTGGGTCCGCGAAATTAATCCCTCCCCTCTCCCACAGAACATGTTTGCGAAAACGTTTTTCTCGGTTTTATTGTTGGCTTTCGTTTTCATAGTTAAAGACAAAGAACTAGTTTTCAACATAAAAAGCAATCAGACAGTAAGAAATATCACACTATAAACACTCTTATTCTCCGGAAAGAAACAGAGAGAACAAGACAATTGCTAACGCAATTATGTGGCCCGGCATGGCCGCAAACGATGTGACTGCGGGCAATAAATTTTATTTACATAATAATATGGATTAAACAATCTTCAACAGAAGTTTAAACGCTACTGGTAATACATTGAAATGAAGCAAAAAATAAAATACATTAACGTATAATGTAAATACAAGGAAAAAAGCACGGTAGGAATCTGAAAGGCGGTGAACTCCTCTCTGCCTCGGCCGGAAAGGCTTACTGCTTCGTAAAAAAACACTTGTATATAATTTTTGAAATCTGTCAAGTTTGTAGCGGAATCTTCTTAATTTTTGCTTTAGTTGGCGATATTTTCCACGGTTTTGACTTTTTGTGGCGAAAATTTTCAAAATTTGCTTTTTTGGCAGTGTGTGAAAAAAACGGTTTATTCTAACACTTTATAGCAGATGGCTCAAAATTTTACAGTTTAGCACAGGATACTCGAAATTTGAGCTTCGAATATGTTTTTTTACTTTCCTCATCTATGTATTTATTTTTCAAACGTTTGGATACTTTTGGCTATGTAAACGCTGTTAATAATTTCAGTCCCTTGAAAAATTTTGCTCGCTTACGTTTGAATATAATGCAGAATTAACGGTAAAAAATCGTATCGAATCATTTAATTATATGAAACTGTCTTCATATAAAATTAACTGAATTATCGTAACATTAACTGAATCATCATGAAATTAATTGAATTGTCATTATGTACGTATTGTCACAAAACAGAGGTCTGGTAATCTGGGAAAACTAACTTAACGAATTTAACTATCAATTGCAACTAGTGGTTCACTCTTAACCCATCAACCCAAACGAGATTTTTACTGCGACCCCTGTCCAATCGTAAACTATATGTAAACCTATTTTTCACTGCGAATCTCATAGACGTAAACTACCCGTTAAATTTATTTCGATATATTAGTGCATATGTATTATTTATATACGCTGTTTATTATTTATATAATTATTGCTTACGTGATTTATGTGCGATAAGTGAAGAATTTTTAATTTCAATGAGCAGTTGTTTCTGAACTTGTGCCAGACAGAGTTCGTAAGTAAGGCAAAGCAGCAAGGCACTGTGCATTATAATGCTTTATAGCACGTAGTACTGCATTCACAAAACAATGATAAAGTTTCGTAACGTAATTGTTGATTTACAGCATGTAGCAAGAAGGGTACCTGCATTTTACATAATGTTACACACTGAGTACTGTTGCAGCTCGCTCTGCTAGAAGTGAGCCTCTTAGATAA